>LNAC01001618.1:24708-95548 GCA_002007465.1 Ailurus styani
TCCAATGCAACCAAAGCAGACTCTCCCCTTGTTTAAGGAGGGGCACGATGGTGGGGATAATGCAAAGATCACTCTCCCCCCTGCTCAAGGAAGTGTAAAGATTAGTGTAAAATGGGGATAACAAAACAAACAAGAGCAAGTTAAATTATTGTCAATAATCAGGTAGAAGGAAAAAAAGATAAGGCTCAGTGAGAGAACAGGAAGTCTTGGGAGAGAATAAACTGACAGACAAAACATGACACAATTAAAAACAGAAGACATGTTAAATAAACCCATATGATATGCCCAAACTGCATTCCAATGTAAACTTGTAGTAATGTAAGGTAAGAGGCTACCATTAATGAGTAATATATTAGTGTTACTGATCATTAAAATATTCATTATTATAATTTCCCTTTATAATACTGAGTTCTTACCATAAGTTAGAATAGACCAGGTGGAGAACGACCCACACATTGCCCTGCTCGAAACAATGAAGTTTATTTCTTGCTCATGTGACAGGTGCGCAGTACAATATGGTTGGAGACTCTTTCCCACGACGCCTTACTGTAGAACCTGGGTGACCAAGCAGCTACACTCTCAAGTGGCAGAGAGCTCGGCAGGGTATTCTGTCTGCATATAAACACTCTGGTCCCAAAGTCATTGCACCGCCACTTCCGCTCACAACTCACTGGTCACAACCAGCCACACATCCCCACCCAAAGCAAGAAGGACCAAGAGCTCCCTAAAACACGTACCCCTCCCTTAGGGAGCCACCCAGTTCCACTTCATTAGGGACTGAGCTCAAAGTCCACCCTCTGGGAGGGTTTTGCTTCTCATCCTTACTCTCTGGCAATATCTGGAATGGGTGTTGGTAGAATATGCTCTCCTTGGTGCTAAACTCCTTTTCCAGAATGCTCCTGCCCATAGAATGGGTGAAGATCATAAGCCACTTTATATCTTACTATTTTCCCCATATTCTCTGTTTATCCTTGCACCCACATTATACTGTTCTAATTGGTATTTCTTTATAAGAATAGATCTTATTACCTGGTAGCGCAGATACCCTAACTTGTTCTTTTGATTTCCATAAAAATCTACCTGCTGGGATGCTGATTTTCTCGTCCTCTGTCTGATGTCCTTGTTATCTCACCCGTAAGAGATTTAAATTTAATGAAATATTTTTAGTAATAGACTTTTCTTTGGTTCCTTTTCAAATGTGTTTAATGTTAAACACTGAATTTCTCAAGTTTTGACCCTATCTTAATTTTCTTTCCCTTATTTTAAACATAATTATTTAGAATTTATGGCTGATCATTCTATTATCTGAACTTCTTGAGGGGTGGGGCTTCTGTATTTCTTGGATCTGTTACACTCTGGGATGGATTTACATGTTAATTTCTCAATTTAAGGTTTCCTGGATCTTGTAAATCACATAAATACAAAACCTAAACTCAAGTGGAGGTAGTAGTGTGGTTATACATTCTCAGAATAATTTTTTTTCCAGGCAAAGTCTAGACCATGACAAAGTGTACGTATCCTTATCATATTGGTTGAGGGATTTGTCTTTTTACTTTCTCTTTATGCTAAAGGTAAACTCCAACCCAGTTTTAGGTCACGATCTCATTTCCAATTCCTCACCTTGTCTTCTTCACCTCATGGCCATTGAAATATATACAGCTTGATTACATAGACAAGAAAATGCCATTTTGATTGTTAAGTTATCGGTAACTGCTTATCATTCAGATGGCTAGTTTCTCTGTTTTTAGATTCATTGGATTTTTCCTTTCTTTCTTGTAATGTCAACTATATATTTAAGGAGATATGCCATATTTTATTTAATATGCTTAGATATAGTCACGTGGTAAGTAGTAACCCTTTAAAAACCCATAACAAATAAATCAAAGTATGTGTACTGCTTTAAGGAATAAACCTCAGATATTCTAAAAGCTGGAACTAGTATTTCTGTGAAACTGACCTTCTCTTTACCCAAACTCAGATGATGAAATATTCAAGAGTGTGTTTGGTGTTATTTTGACAAGACTTTGTACTGGGAGACAAGACATAGTTCATGCAGAAAGAATATCCAAGTGCTAGAGAAGAGTCAGCATAGCAGAAAGACCTACTAAGCTCACCAAAGGGAGCTTCTTCTGCCCCGTGGATCCCCATTCAACAGAAGAGGTACTGTCCACACTCGTATGTGCCTGTGGGGAATGTCTGAAGATCCCATGGGGGAGATGTGCTTTTCTGGAAATATACTGATTCTTTCTTTATAAAACTGCCAATTTTTTTTACATCAAAGCAACTTTATTGTTGACAATTTCCCATTGCTTACATCAGTAATAACTCTACTCTTTGAGCTAGCAATTTTATGTTTAGGCAGTAAAGTGATCATCATAGGCATGATTGACAAAAGAAATCATCACCATCACCATTTAATTAATTGATTCATTAAATTAAAAAGCTAAACTGGGTTTTGTTAAACACATCATGATACAAGTAGAGGATGGAATTGGTAGTGGTGGCTGGGCATGCCAGGCCTGATGATACATTACAAATTCAGACAATATATAATAACATTATTCTTTAATAAGAATAATTCATCCCAATGAACATTTTAGCAAAAGAAGGACTTCACTGATGGACTTTTGTCCCCACTAAAAGCCATCTCCTTGCTCTCTCTTCCCCTCCCTTCTTCTCCTACATTTAAATGTCTAATAACTCTTCCTAGACCAAAAATCTTATCGAGACAAACAAACATACACAAGACAAGCGAGCTGCTCAAAGAAGGAGCCGGCCATGGTGCCTACGGTGTTAGTCAGGCATGATTCCCTCACCTACAGAATGTGCATCACAACAGTTCTCCTGTTGGCTTCCACAGCATCACAACACAGGCTCCAGAACACCCTTAGTATCAGAACAGCAACACATGACACCATGATCTGGTTGCAGGAAATATCACCACTTACTTGAAATGACAGCCAACAATTTTTTTTCTTCCCAGCCCAAATCTCATTATATGTGGCATTTATTGTCAATTTAAAAAGCAAAGCATACATTCCAAGCACATGTTTTTCCTTATTCCACGTTCTCCTTTCTTCTCTGGTGCTTGCTTCAAAAATCTTACTTATGATGCTTGAGTATCTGATGCATTTTCTTTTTCTCTTTTTCTCCTTTCATAATTATACTTTTTTCTAGAGCTGAAGTACTTGTTCCTCCACAGNTTTTTTTCTAAAGCTAAAGTACTTGTTCCTCCACAGCGTTGATCATCTCCTGCCTGGGAGGTGCAGGTCTTATGCCTTCTGTTCCCGGCACTGTTGGAAGGAATCAGTTATTATGAAACTCTTCAAAATGTAAAGTGGAAAGAAACAGGTTTAGNTTCAGAAATAATTAAGAAATCATTCTCAATTTCCTGCCTCCTCCCATTTGTATCCTTTCAGTTTTGAGGATTTCCTCATGCTCCTCCAAGTCTTTATATTTATCCAGCTTAAAATGGGAGTGAAAGCACTCTTGAGTTCTCAATCTCCTTTCCTCTGGCACTAGGCTCCTGTCTGTCTTTTCATGCATTTTTCTTCTTCCATTAATATTTATTGAGCATCACAATATACTGGNCCACAATATACGGGGTACTGTACAGCAGGGAAAACCATATGAAACCACTTCAGCCACTGACAATGCAGAAAACAGCTCCTCAGTAGCTCTTGACTTCTGTAATACCTTCTCTCTCATTAATGACTTAGGAGACACTGTATCACCTTGACTGGAGCTTTCTGGTCTCCTTTGGATTCTCATTCACCATTAAACACTATCTGTTTATTCCATGTTGCCATGAACAACATTTAGGGGTTAAAAATTGAAATATGAAACCAGAAAAGGATGTATCTGTGGTTGTTACAAATAATCACTCTGTTCTACAAACTTGGCCCAGGGAAGACGGTATTAGTTTGTGAGAGATTCCTTTCTGCTCCGGCCCCCAAATTAGTATTACATTGTTCTTTATCAAAATATTCTTTCAGTCTATCCCTGTCTTCCTCAAGGGCCATGGCTGCCAGTTTTTAATCACTAAATCACAGTCTCCGGGCCAAAGAAGGCAGGAGGGAGGGCGTTGCTGTGGCCTCTTGGATTCAAGGACATCCTCACATTCTCAAGCCTCCTTTGCCGCCTTCCCACAGGGAGAGAGCTCTGTTTTGATTGTGTCCCACTGTATTCACAGCACAGCTACCAGGTGAAGCCAAATACCCACAGATCTTCTCAGCTACATTTTACTGGAGATTCATGGGGTGAGGAAGAAACAAGGGAGAAATTTGGCCCTGTCTACCCCAAGATGTATTGTTCTCGCTTTCCTGAGTGGTCAGTGTAAATCTCTATGGCAGGCGCTATTTTTAGGAGGCCTCGTTAATCTGTCAGGAAATTTCCCGAGAGGACTAACCAGCATCTCAGTAAACACCTTCTCACAGTAGTTTTATTTATTTATTTTCCTACTGTTGAAAAATGCAGATGAATCCATATTTGGAATTCTGTCTCATTCCCACACCCCCAGCTAAATGGTAATTATGTTGTATTTATGAGCAGCGTGAAGGATAATGTTTCGAGTTCAACATCGATGCTCTCCTTTTGTAAATGCCGTCTGGGACCTGATCTGAACAATTTAACATTTCACTATCAGGTGAGGAGGTAATTAAAGGAAAACTTCATTATTTGGTTTTATTGAAGGTATGGTGAGTAGGGATTCTGGCTTTTAATATGTTTTTTTTAAGTTTTTATTTTATTTGGTACAAGAAGGAAAAGAGAATGAATAAACAGAAATTTAGATACAATTATAGTGAAGAAATATGAAGAGGAATTTGTTTTGGTAATGGTAAAGCTACATGTAGAAGTAAAATGTAGGGGGCGCCTGGGTGGCTCAGGGGGTTAAAGCCTCTGCCTTCAGCTCAGGTCATGATCTCAGGGTCCTGGGATCGAGGCCCACATTGGGCTCTCTGCTCGGCAGAAAGCCTGCTTCCTCCTCTCTCTCTGCCTGCCTCTGCCTACTTGTGATCTCTCTCTCTGTCAAATAAATAAATAAAATCTTTAAAAAAAAGAAGTAAAATGAAGGGTAAGTAGTATGAACATATTTAAATTGGATTGAGCTTTTTGGAGACACTCAACAATTTTCTAGAAGATCCCTGTGAAATCTAGAAGATTTCAAAGGCTATGAAAATCAAGTAGGGAAATATACTAAGACACACACATTGGACCATTTCGATCCCTTTTTCTAGATCATTCTAAGGACTTCAATTTGGCATGTGCATATACTTGTGTTTGTACACATGTTGATATCAATGGGAATACATGCAAAGACACCAGGAGCTATGGAATGTGGACCTCATCATAATTGTACATTGAAGCATGTTGATCTATTTATGTTCCTGTATAATTAACAAGTGTGGATGTGTGGTGTGTCTAGATATGCATATTATGACCAAGGCATCATTGCTCTTGCATTTCTCTTCTGGACTTGCCACTAGGAAATCTAATGAAACAAACATTGAATATTTTGGAATGAGAAATTCACTTTTTACACATTGAAAGTAAAAACACAGCGAATCTTTCATTTCGTAAGCAAATATGGGGAAATTTATGGTTCTAGTCTCCTTTCTTCTTGAGCAACTGTAAGGGTTTCTTTTTAAAGCTTAAAAAATATCTTTTGTGGAATTTTATATATATGTATATATACACACATATATAAAGAAGATATATATAGATTTATAAGATATATATTATACATATAATATATATATTATAATAAATATATTAAGAAGGTATCATTTGGTTTCAGTTAGGCACCATGGTTTTATTTATGTTTCAATCAAATCAAAACAAGAACAGATGATGATGTTAGAAACAACTGAGCCTGGGTCTTGGATTTGGGGTTGGGGGGGTCGCTCAAAATGAGCACTGCCAGAATCTTCCCAGAGCTGTCATTCTCAGATGAGAATTCTCCTCACATCATGTTAACCAAATGAAAGACAATCCTATGTCAAGGAGAGAAGGGTAAGAGCCATTGTTACTATTCCTCTATGTTCTCCCCTGAAAAGGAATTGCTTTCTCATCGCCAAGAATTTCTGAATCCATGTTAGAAAGGGGAAAAAAAATTAAAAAATGATTGCCATGTTCTTAGAACCACTTGCCTTGACAGGAAAAACAACAGCATTTGCCTCCTCAGCTTATTCCTCATCAGCAAACTCTTCCCCAAACAAGACACTCCACATCAGCCATTTGGGATCATTTCCATCAGTATTGTAATGAGCTCTTCTGTGCTGTTTATACTCACTACAAAGTGTACGGAAGCCAAGAGCAAGGAGTTGGTAATCTGGGCACCCACAGTTGTGATGTGGCATCTTCAGTGTAATTGTCCAAATCAAATATTTGACTGTGCTTCTTCAGATGTGATATCTCATATTGTCACTGTGGAACTGGCAGGGGAGCAGAGCCCATGCTGGAGGAGCTGCGCCTGAGGGAGACGGGGGCGGGGAAGACGAGGGCTTGCTGCTGCCACCGCCTCCCTGCCTATCTATTGCCCTTTGTTCCTCTTGGGCTCCATCTAAAGCTGCTCTGCTACTTGGACAAGGGCCAAATCCACATCAATCTAGTGAGGAATGAAATTGAATTTTTCTTCCAGCAGCAAAGACTTTAAAGTCCTAGCCCTCCTATTCCTAGTATGTTACCATTGGATGACATTATCCACTTCGGTGCTGTTGACCACCATGGGGACACGGTGACATGCTTCTGAGAAGCACCTTTTAGTCAGCATTGCAATGATCACATATGTGATTTCATTTGGTTCTTAAGGTCACTTGAGAAGATGGGCAAAAGAGTGTAGGTCACTTCTGTTGGGGAAGAGATGCTAAGGTGTGTGGAGCTCAGAAAGGAACCGGGAGGACAGTCTCAGAGTCTGGGTCCACTTCCCCGAGTCTCCCATGCTCCTTCTCCATCTGCAGGGATGGCTCATGAAGAATAATGAGCTGATGCTTTGGAAAACATCCACCCTCACTTCACAAATGTGCTACCCTCTGTCACAAATGTTTAAAACCCAAAGCCTTCTGTGGTTCTCTTCAGAAATTGTGGCAACATAATATTTTTATTTGTATATCTTTTCTTTTCTGGTTGGGAGGGAAGACTGATTATGTAAGCCGAGTTTTTCATTACCATTCCTGTGCCCCTCCATGATTTTGGATGTGTCCAACTTGAAAAGACTGGGCTGACGGATATGGCTTCCAGGTACACATTGCTCTCACCTCGGAACTTGGTCCTCAACCCTTCTGGCCCTGGGCTTGATTTGTCTGTTCTCATGGGCCCAACAGCTCATCCAGAAATCTTAGAACCTCCTTCCAAACTTTAGCTCACTGGCTCATGTTTTTCAATCCACTGATGCACTTTCCTGTGTGGCCTGCTTACCCGCAGTTCAGAATATCACCTGTCCTTTGATTTTCCATTGCTGGGTCTCACCAGTGGAAAGCCATTGCTGTTCTTTCTAGAGAAAGAAAGTGGGACCCATTGCTGTTCTTTCTAGACCTCCTGATGCAAGATTTGCATTTTCCTGCTTATTCCTTAACAAATGCTTCTGACATGTTTTACTGCCTGCTGGTGCCCAGAAATTCACCAGGCCTACTCCTAGATTTTGTCTGTCTAAAAATACATTGTTAATTTTTAGATCTTGCTGTCTCTCAAGACTCCTTCATCTTAATGTAGCTACTCATACAGGCCAAGTCCACACACTGCTCAGGATATAATGAAGAAAATATATTTAGGTGACAATAGATCTTGAAAATAGATCGGGTTGTTTTAGATTTGATAAAGCAGGAGAAAGTAAGACATTGTAGACCCTTAAGCAGATAAAGGAACTGCTGTAAAGAATGTTTCAAAAAGAATAATGTAGCCATAAAATGAAGAATAGATTGGAGAATAGAGCGATATAGTAGAGATTGAGATAAAGTTTTTACCCAGAGCGATGAAAAGAGCAGATGGGATGAAGAAGAAAAGGAAATGGAGAGGTATTTCCAAAGATGGAGTAAAAACCCTTCATTAATTTATTCCTTCGTCACACACTCATTTAATGGTTCAATACACATTTAGCTAGCATTCTTGTTATGGATTAAGATGCACCCATCAAAATCCATATGTTGAAGTCCTAACCCCTAGTACCTCTGAATGTGACCTTATTTGGAAGTAGGTTCCTCATGGATGTAATCAGTTGAGATGAGGTTGCACTGAATAAGGTGAACCCATTATTGATGATTGGTGTCCTTATAAAAATAGGAAATTTGGACATAGACACATGCAGCAGAAAGATGATATGGCAAGGCACAGTGGGAAGATGGCCATCTGCAAACCAGGGAGAAAGACCTGGGACAGACCCTTCCCTCATAGCACTTAGAAGAAAATAACCTTCCAACACCTTGACTTCAGACTTCCAGCCTCCAAAACTCTGGAACAGTACATTTTTGTTGCTTAAGCCATCCAGTCTGTGGTATTATGTCTTGGCAGCCCTAGCAAATCAATACCAGATTGAAGGTGATTCTTCTAGACACTGAAGACACAGTGGGGGCTGGGGAAAGAGCATATCAACTGTTTTGAAAAAACAACTTGAGTGATTATAAAGGCAAATCAGAATGTACTCTGATGAGTGACATTACAGAGAGAGGAAGCAATATTGTCTGGGGATGTGAAAGAAGTTCCACTAAAGGGGTGACATTTGGTCTAGATTTTAAAAGATGGCTGACATTTGTAAGAGGTGGACTAGGGAACAGCAAAGACATGAGTATGGTGGAGNGTGAGTAGGGTGGAGGGTATGAATGGTGGAAGAGAGTTAAGAGGTAAGGATGGATAAGTAGGCCAATCAAAAGGATAGTTTGGCTAAGGGGTTCACATTTTTATCAGATAACTAAATAGAAATCACCAATGTTTTGATATCAGGTCCATGATGTGAGTGATTCTGATTTTTTGGCAGGCTAACTTGAACAGGAATGGAAAAGATGGAAAGAGTGGGAAGAGCCCGGCAGCAGGGGGCTCAGACAGGAGGCCTCTTAGGTGTCCAGGTGAGAGATTGGCTGGTGAGGACGAAGACAGTATCAGGAACGGATTGAGAGAAAGGGCAGGAATTGAGGCACATCTGTCAGGAGAATTAACTAGAGTTAGAACTATGGGTTATAGATGGTGAGGGATGAGTTGGAGACAATTTTAAATTGCCTAAAGTTCTAGGACTTAGCACAGTACCTGGAAAATGGGAGAGACTCCATTTATGCTAACTGATTACGTGGCTTCTGGTCCCCCCAGGTGGGCACTGAACTGTAAATACAAGATATAGGATGTGTATGGAGGACGACTGGGGAGGCACGAATTTGATTTGCACCTTTACTCATTCAAAATGTACATGAATGTCTGCCCTCTGCTGGAGATCGACAATGGGTAGGGCTTTTCTTTGAAAACAAAATAGATTATCAAGAATATTTTGAGAATCAGTAAAAAGCATATATTGCAATGCTAAGAATATTCTGACTTATAGTTGACTCACAAAAACAGAGAGACAAACAAAAAAATAGAAACAGATAATTTCCATACCACATCATTTATTCCAGGCATTGAAAAAGTTTGTTTTTTTTTTTAACGACAAAATTCATGTTAAAAAATGTCCAATTCAAATCTTGGAAACTGAAACTTAACATAAATACTACATATGCCAAAAAAAAGCCACTAAACCAAATGAAAAATAAGAGAAACTTCAAAATAATTGTAGACTATTCTGATGGAGGAGAAATGCAAAAAATCTTGCTCCCACATTTTCAAATGCAAGGGACTCTAACTCACCTGTCTCTTCTTGTGTCACAACAGACGGGCTGTTGCTCTTAATTCTGAAACCAATTTTCCACATCAGCGCTGGAACCCATCTTTCATCACGCTGAACCCAAAACACTTGACCCACTTCCTGTCAATTTCCTTTCCATTAACATGTAAGGGGCTCTCCTCTTATAAAAGCCCCACCCCCAGATCCCCATGTCTGCATCCCTAATTTACCATCAAATAACCATACTTCCTGAAAGTGTCTGCCAGTCTATATACTCGTTTTCCTCTAATAACATCTGCCCGCCTGAGCCTTCCCCACATTTAATCCAGGGCAGTCTGTTTCCTGTTCTCCTGAAACCAAGAAAGTGTTTTTCAAGGGTACCAGTGAAAGGCCTGAAAAAGATCTTCCTGATCTTTTTCTTTAAGCCAACACTCAGGTCACTGTTTCCCAAGCTTTAATATCAATACCGATCATGTTGGCCTCACCATAAGAGACCCTTACATAGTTTTAAGAAGCATCGGTTTGATCCAAAGTCAGGTGAACTCTTTAGAATCTATTCTTTAAAGTTAGTGTGTGTCAGCTGTGCTTCCCAGGCCCTGGTCTGTCCTTATTCCACAAGCCCCACTGAGAGATTTCATTTACTCCTGTGGCTTTCATTCCTTTCTAGNTCATTCTAGACCGGATGACTCCCAAAATGCTACCTCCATTGTAGAACTACTCATAGCTTTTGAAGTTGGTAGCCAGACTTCTACAGAGCACCCAGCATGAATATATAGATTTATATAGATTACAGGCCACTCTAGTCCCAGACTAGACCCTTGATGGTCTCTTCTCAGCATGTGTCTGCTCCGTGGCCCGAGTGGAGAATGGCCAGTTGTCTGGGACAGATACCCGTGCCCCCTGACAGAGTTACCAAGTCCTCCTGGTTAAGGCCTCTCAAATTTACTTTCCTATTATCTTCAGGACCTGCTCCAAGTGTTTGCATTTCCAGTGTGGTCTGCCTTCAATTCATTTTCCACACCATGGCCAGAGTGATCGTCATAAAGTGATCTGACCAAGTATGTTCTCTGTTGTAGGGGCCTCCCAGTACACTTCATGTAAGGGATGGCTTCTTAGCAGGGCTTGTCCTGTCCATGGATAACCTCTCTTGACCTCTGACATTGTACTTCGCAGATCTTTCACCCCATGTCCTCCATGTAGTATTAAAGTCCTTTGATTTTCTTCAGATATGATATATGCATTTTAAAAAGATTTTATTTATTTATTTGACACAGAGTGAGAGATTACAAGTAGGCAGAGAGGTAGGCAGAGAGAGGAGGAAGCAGGCTCCCTGCTGAGCAGAGAGCCGATGCAGGGCTCGATCCCAGGACCCTGAGATCATGACCTGAGCCAAAGGCACAGACTTTAACCTGCTGAGCCACCGAGGCACCCCTGATATACGCATCTTACTTCAAGGATATAGGCCAGGGCTTTTCTTTGTCCAGTACATACTTATTCTGATAGATCCTTCGAAGCTTATCTGGAACTTCAGTAACCCAGGGAATTTGAAATCAAAGTCTTGATTTTTTAGGTCCCTGATATATTGTTTCCTTATACCCTATGAATCATTATTGTAAAATCTCTTCCACTTTATTATAATTATTTATTTAACCATCTGTAGATAGAAATCTCACTGATGGGAGAGTTCCTTTATGTTTATTTACTATTATCCTATTAGTATCTTGCATCATACTTAATTTGGTGGAGAGTTAATAATTAACCATTGGATAAATGAATAAATAATCCACCATGGCAAATGACGTGTGAATAAAAGTTCTTGTGCATGTCTTTGTCTCCCAAGTAAAAAGACAAAATCTCACCAGAAGAAATCCTACTGTCCCGTGTCCTATCTGAAATGTGGAAGGGATTCTTGTAACTCCTTCTTATGAACTTGTGAATATGAGGATGAAAGTAAAAAAAAAAAGTCAAAGTAAGGAGCCTGGGTTGTTGTGGCTGACATCTTTACGCAGCTTGTGAACCATGGATTATTACATCTATATCTGATGTTACATGAAAAGAATAATTCCTTGTATAATTAATTAAGCCATTGTCAGTTGAGTTTCTCTTATTTGCTCTCAAAAGTATTGCAACTTTCACGCCCTTGTTCCAAATCATGGATGAAAATGTTAAATAATAAAGAATATGGTTGTTTAATAAAATATTAATTGTACTAAGAGTACCACATAACTTAGGCACCAACACACTTTTCTATAAAGAGCTAGAAGTGAATATTTTAGACTCTACAGCTAGATGAATGACTTAGCTCTGCCGTTGTAGGAAAAAATGGTCCTGGACCAAAGCTGTGGCTGTGTATCAATAAAATTTTATTTATAAAAGCAGGTGGCAAAGCAGATTTAGCCAATGAACTGCATTTTCTCACTCCCTGATCTACACAAATGTTTTTTTAGTTTTCATAGTCATTGAAATCTTTCTTCAAATAAATATTAGGAAGTAGGCCTGAAATTACTATATAGAGTTATTCTAGTTGAAATAACATAAGCAAATCTCCCATGCACTAGTTTTGCCCGCCTTGTCCTGAATCATGCATATAACCACATGATGGATTTTTGTCAGATATATTGCATAATTCAGGATCTGCTGTATAGAGCGAACATTCACTCTTTGATCACTTAATTAAGAAAAGCTGACTTGTCCCTAGTATACTTGTGTTGCTTACTCGTGATCAGTATATTTTCCAAATGTTCACTAATTATCTATTTCAAATTTTAAGGGGAATATAGTAAGCATTCGAAAGTTTCTACAGCACACTTTCTTTTCCCTTTGAGAGTTTGGTAATTTAGCCTCCTATAAGGGTTCAAGGACTTTTCTCTGAAAGGCTTCTGTCAATGACTCTGTCATTCTGTCAAGGAGTTAATATGACTCCTTCTGTTCTCCTAGGATACAAATGACAATTATTTTAACATTTCTAATTTGAAGAAAAGTGCATTGATCTTAAAAGAGAGGCGTAAAGTTCAAATCATATACTTGTTTTTTCTCTTTATCACTTACTGAAAGCATCTCAACAGTTCCAACAAACTATTTCATTTCTTAGACTAATCTAATAGGAAATTTTACTCATCTTTGGTCTTTTAATTGACAGAGCCACTCAAATACCTCTGCTGTTTTTTGTATCCTTGGATAAAAACTTTTTTATATTTCTTCTTATTTTAATTTTTTCATGTGACCAAAGAAAATATTCCTATAAGTCTCACAATGAAAAATGACCAGCTCCTTGCCTTTCCTGTCTTTACCCCCATTCTCAGAGGCAATGATTTTCAACACTTTAAGCTCTTATGATTTTTACCTCCATACTTTTACCTTATATTTTTCTTCTTATTCCTTTATTCTTTATNGTATTGTTATTCCTTTATTCTTTATACTGTATTTCCTTAATGTTTCCATTTTAGATGTGATCCAATGACTTCCTGAGGTGAAATGTGTAGATTTCATTCGATATGTTTGTAGATTAATATAAGGTAGTTATATTTAATGATCTTACAAGTATTATTTACAACTGAGCTATAGAATATGCAACAATTGCATTTTATTTGCTTTATCTTCATGATTTTTACTTTCTTAACTTTAAAATAATTTTCTTTTCATATATGTGAATATACATAAATTTTCTTTTATTATGTAATTTTTCTCCTTTTTATAAATTATGTTACTATGGTTTTAGTGAGTATCCACATCTAGGAATTAAGCCTTCTTCCTTGATTTACTACAGTTAATTAGTATTTCTATTATTTTCCAAACAAAGGGTCTTAAGTTTTTTTAATTCAATTAGTCTTCTCTCATTGTGCTATTTTAATTTTAAATCTATCTGTACTTGAACTCCAGGGGACTTTGTTCTTGCTATTATTGTTTTATATACAGTTAAGATTCCTATAGATTGACCAAAATGTCTACCCTTTTGTTTTTTCTTCCATTTTGGTTGGAAGGTTTCCACTTTTGCCTGAAATCAGCCACTTTAGGGTGACTTTTTCTGTAGGTTTGCCAATATTATGTTCTGTCTTCTCTTTTGTGAATATATCCTCTTTCATTTTTGAAGGACCGTTTTTGTGGGATATAGACTTTTAGTGAAATGTGTTTTGGAATATGTAACTTGACGTCTCGCACTATTCAGTATCTCCAGGCATTGCTTCTAGCTCATTCTCTTCTCTCCTTTTACAATCCTGAAAATGCAGGTTAGACTTTGTAACATAAGCTGCACTTAATTTTATGCACTTTTCCGTATTTTCTCTTCTTTTCTCCTTTTTCTCGATGCATTAGTCTGAATATTTCCTACTGAATTGTTTTCTAGTTCATTAATCCTCACTTTAGCTGCATACATTCTACTATTAAACTTGCTCATTAATATCCTGATGTTATTCATTGTATATATTTTTATGGTTCTAGAGTTTAGTTTCTAGTACTTAAGAGTACTAGAGTTAGAGTACTCTAAACTCTAAACTTAGAGTTTAGTTTCTAGTACTTATGGTTCTAGAGTTTAGGTTCTAATACTTAAATGTTTATTCACTGTAATAGGTGTGCCTGTTGACTCTGGGCTTTTGTTTGTTTGTTGTGGGGTTTTTGTGGTTCGTTTGTTTATTTTTATGTCTTGTTTGTTGGTTGGTCTTGGACTGGTTTGGAAAATTCCCTTCTAACCCAAGGTTTGAAGGGGTTCACTACTGTGTCACACTTGTAGACACTTATGGGAACTTTCAGATCTAAAGATAAAGAGGAGGTCACTACTGACAATATCAAGTTAGTGTACAATTTAGGAAAAGTTTCATTCCCAGGAAGGCTCAGACTTGCGGACTCATATAACTACTTGAATCTATGGTTTTCTGTGAAAAGTGTGCCTTCCTCTCATCTACTACAGCTAATTGGGACACAAGGCTTGCTGAACAGAGAGTGAACCAGATTTCAGACCCTACTCTTTCTTTCAGTGAGCTGTCTTTGTGTAGGGTACAACCTAAACAGGCTTTCATTGGGTCCCAAATACAGATTGTCATGCAGTCAGTCTGAGCTACAAAGTCTATAGGGACTCCAGAAATTTCCCAAGCCTGCCTTGAGAATGTGAGGTCTGGATCTACTCAGTCTATAAGGTTATTAGTTTTTAAAATATATTTACAAGCTATCTCATACCTTCATATTATAAATGTATTTTTTAAATATGGTGGTAAATTTTGTGATATAACTAAAAATGTAAAAAAACCCACATTTAAATATTTTAATATGTATTACCAAAAATACACATAAAATGTTTTCAGAAATGTTAGCTGGGAAAATTTTATACAGGAACAGGTAGTTAATATCAAAAGCCTCTGCCAATTTCTTCCATTCATAGGATAGTCTTTTCTGATGAGCAAATAAATAACACTCCTAAAAAGACAATTGTGACAAAATTGACAACTACATATGAGAGACAATTACTGGAGCAGTTTCGTGGACTGCATCCAGTTGCAGGAGCCCATTTATTGAAACTGAATATAGATCCAGTGCACTAAGCCTTTTAGACNCTTAGACAGTTTCTAAAAGAAAACAAGAAATAACCAATATGAGCAGAAATGATTTTTAAAGACTATCCCCATTTCCTGAGGAGTGGGTCTTACATATGTATATGCTGTCTAAATATATTTATTCATATTTTTCTTTAATAATTCATCAATTAGTTGAAATGAACTGTCAGAATATCGGACTATAGGAAATCCTAAGAAAAAACCATCTAAGGTCAGTTTTCAAAGTCACTAAGGACTTTCTTCAAATAGCTGTTTCCTCCCCTTTCCTGTCATCTTTAAGAATTACAGAGGGTCATTTAAATAAGCAGATTCTTACCATGATTTTAAAAAGGGGGACTGTTTCAGAGGAAGTCTGTAAGAAGACTCGAGGATTGACCTTTGTGCTGATATTAAATGAATAATTGGGGGGCACTTCTGAGCTTCTTACATTTAAGTGTAAAGTGACATATTATCTTAAGTTTTGAAATTAAACTCACATGCTAACTCCTTTGTGAGGCCTTCCCTGATTCTNTTTGCTTTAAAATTTGCTGTTTAATGCTCTCCAAAACTATTTTAGCTTGCCTTTTGAACATAACATAATAAAAAAAAGAAAAAGAAACTTACTGTTTTATTCAACTAGTTCTTTGTACATTTTTATTGATCTTCACCTTCAAAAATAAAGTTTTAATTTTATATGATTTCCTAATTGAATAAAATTATGCCTAGTATTCTTGTATGTCAGGATAGGCTAGGTCATGCTTAAGGTAAAACTCATCTCACAGGGGCGCCTGGGTGGCTCAGTCCATTGAGTGTCTGCCTTCAACTCAGGTCATAATCTCAGGGTCCTAGGATCAAGTCACGCTTGGGGCTCTCTGCTCAGCAGGGAGCCTGCTTCTCTGTCTCCCTCTGCTTAATGCTCTGCCTGCTTATGTGCTCTCTCTTTCTCTCCCCCTGTTAAATAAATAAATAAATAAATAAATAAATAAATAAATAAATAAATAAATAAATTCTTTTAAAAAAACTCATCTCGCAGATTTTAGTTCCTTAATCACAACAAAGACTTTTTTCACCTAGGCCGCCTGTCTAGTACCAGCAGAGGCATACATTCAGAGATGTGGGCTGAAAGTTTCTGGCATCTTCTAGGTTCATTATCTTGAAAATGGGGCCTCCTCAGTTGCCAAGGCAGAAGAGGCATCTGTGGAGTCCCTTGCCAATTTATAAATATTTCCACCTGCAAGTGACCCGTGTCACTTCTGCCCACAACCCAATGGCAGAAAGTAGTCCTATGTCTCCCCAGTGTATCTGAGAAATGCGGAGGAATAACCGAGTCTTTGATATCAGAGTGTCATCATCACCGTCTACACCACCTATTTACAGCCCTGCTCTCTTTCTTTATTGGGAACTCAGACCCAGAAATCCACTGACACCCACTTTACCTAGGAGACTAAGAAAACTGACTTGATGAAGAGAATTGTGCAGAACTGGAGAAAAAGTAGCCATGAGCTGTTAAAAAGTTACCGCCATTTTTCCAAAGGGAAACTACTCTTTTCTTGAGTGATAAAGAACAGCAAGGATCTACAGAAAATCAAAAGCTGCAACCGGAGAGATAGCTGAAATCTCTTCCTTAGTTGCTGTCAAACGGCCTTTTCCCTGGGTGTCTCTGTCTTAGCCAGGAATTATCTTTTCCTTGTAAGGATACCAATCGTACTGGATTACAGCCCACCCTAATGAACTCAACTTAATCAAATAATATTGCATTCATAGGTATTGGGAGGAGTTAAGACTTCAACTTATCTTTTTGGGGTATACAACTCAACCCATAGCAATATATATGAGATATATATGTATTATTAAATATATTATGTATATATATATAATTTTTTTGAGAGAGTGTGTGAGTTGGGAAGGGGAGGGAGAGAGGAAGAGTGAGAATCTCAAACAGGTTCTGCACTCAACATGGAGGTCGATGCAGGGCTCCATATCACAACCTTGAGATCATGACCTGAGCTGAAATCAAGAGTTGGATGCTTGGGGCGCCTGGGTGGCTTGGTGCTGGAGTCTAGCTCCAGAGGGGTTGGGTACAGGAAGGAAAGGACAGTGTTGGCGAATGAGGAGGTTCACACACATGTATAGGTTGTAGGCATCTCCTCCCGACTGGCATGGAGGGATTTTATTTATATGTTTTACATTTCCTTATTTTTCCATTTCATCAATTATATGATTTTATTTTTTACATTTTGTTGCAATCACTGAGATCATCTACTAGGTAATGATTATAGTCCCCTTTCAATTTCTCCAAATATGACTAACCAAAGTCTTAATGATTTCCTACAAAGTATAACAATTTACCACATGAGCAAGAAGTGACAGATGAGGTTTGACCCATAACATTAAGTGAACAATACAAAGTAAGCTAATGTATGTCATTATGTAGTACACAGTAATCACAACCTATTCTCTTAAAATACTTACTCCATAAGTCCCTATTCTTACGTCTCCTCTCCTGACTCCATAGGCAGTATGGCGGGGTATTCTCTTAATTCTTTCCCATAAGGACACATCATGAACTCCATGGTGCTCATGTTCTTTGCATTGCAAATAGGTGGACATTGAGTAATATTAGGTTTAATTATATTTGCTGAATTCTTGGAAGCAGTTTCATTGTGCTTATCGGAGTGAGCATAAGCAACATTGTAGTCACTCCAATGTGAAGCCCATAGACAATTCCCATAATTACTAAGAAAACCAAAAACACAAAGGAAGGAAATAGTATGAGCCAGCTATGGATTCTCCTGATTTTCAGGATCATCCCCCATACGTGGACTTTGTCACACAGCATGAGTAGCTTTGTCCATGCCAGCTTGGTGGGTTAAGCCTCTGCCTTCAGCTCAGGTCATGATCTCAGGGTCCTGGGATCGAGCCCCACATCAGGCTCTCTGCTCATCAGGGACCCTGCTTCCCCCCTTCTCTCGGCCTACTAGTGATTTCTCTCTCTGTGTCAAATAAATGAATAAAATCTTTAAAAAAAGAGAGTTGAATGCTTAACCAAGTGAGCCACCTAGATTCCCCTATAATATAATTTCATCAACATATATTATATATTGGAAATATATACTTAAAATATACATATAACATATAAATATGCCACCAATGGCAATGAAAGTAATGATAAAAGCCAAGAGAAATGGTTAAAGACCTGAATGTCTATCAAGAGGACACTAGTGAAATAAATTATGGTATTATACATACTCAGAATATTATGAATCTACTTAAGCAAATGAAGTTAAATCTCTATATCTTTCACTAGAAACATGTCCATGACATTCCAAATGAGGGGGGAAAAAGCTAAAAGTGATATGTAAAATATAGAACTTCCAGTTACATCTTGGTGATGTAAGAAACCTGAAAATATCCTACATTTATTATTTTAAAAAATCTGGACAAGATGTAAATGAATTTTTTTCATAAATTCAGGCTGTCGGACACACAAGTAACAGGGAACCTGGGGGAGAAAAAAGGACTTGCACGCATACACAAGACTCCTGCAGTTGATAATCTGGGGCAGACGCTGTTGACCACGTTAAATCAGTAAGAAGATTCAGTACAAATTTCTTCATGAAATCTGACCAAGCGGTTGTAGCTAGGCTAGTTTATGGTTGCAGACATAGGGAGTATTATTTTCTCTTGTGGATTCTTCCTTCCTTCCTTCCTCCCTCCCTCCCTCCCTCCCTCTCTTTCTTTCTTTCTTTCTTTCTTTCTTTCTTTCTTTCTTTCTCTCTCTCTCTCTCTTTCTTTCATTCTTTCTTCTCTCTCTCTCTCTCTTTATTTCTTTCATTCTTTCTTTCTTTCTTTCTTTTCTTCTTTCCTTCCTACTGGGCCCTGACAGAATGGGGAAGAGTAATAAAATTGTCACCTGATAGAACTGGTAGAAATTCATTGAGGCCTGGAGAAGAACATGGTGGGGGGGAACTACTTGTAGGGGAGAGCAGGAGTATATTCTTGTGCAGGCATTACAGCTGGGAGAGGTGCAGGAACACTTGTGAAGGCTAATTCTCAGGAAGCAAGTTCAGCGTGCCTGTCCCATAATGAAGCTTCATCAGAACATAAAAGAACACACCTCTCTCCCATCCTCCAATACTGTGCTAAGAGGCATAGGTCAGAAATAGCAGGGAAGTGCAGCAGGGAGAGCTGGAAGAGACAGACCCTCTTTGGAGCATTACAATGGCAGCCTGAGGGCATTTGGGGAACAGCCATTGAGAAAAGGTCTCTGGCAAAGCAACCCAAAGATCCCTCCCCCCAATCTGAAGAGAAAATACAGTCATCATATTTAGACTCAGACATGACAGAGATTTTAGAGGTATCATGCAGGAAATTTCAAATAACGGTACATAATATGTAAAAGTCTCTAATGAAAAATATAGACTATATATAAAATCACATACGTAATTGAGACAGAGATCAAAACAATCAGAGCATAGAAAAATGCTCAACATAAACACAGTAATAGAGATGAAGAATGTCTTTGACAAGCCCATCAGTATACTTGACATAGCTGAATGAAGACACAATGAACTTGTAGATATGTTAATAGATATTGCACAGTCCGAAACTCAAAGGGGGAAGAATACTGGGGAGAAAGTAAAGAATAGAGCATCCAAGAGCTGTAAGACAATCTCCTTAAGGACTAAAATTCTGTGGGTCTGGAGAGAGGATGTTTTTATGTTTCTGCAAAGTTAGCACTTACCTAGCAAGTTTTCAAACTTGATATCTAGAACTTGGAATGTGGCCCAAAAGACAGGACTTAGAAGTTAATTTATGACTGAATAAATTTACCTTCCTGGAATATTTAGATTCCAATGCTGATGGTAGTTGGTTGGGGGTGGGGGACAACCGAGAAACATGGAGATATTCTGAATTGTAGAGCTGGAGACTCTGATCTTATCTTTCTTTTGATGGATTATTTTACATTCTGAAGAGTTACAGAAAGAACCTGGGATTTTTTCTACTATGTTTCCAAATGTAATCTTTTTTAAAAGATTTTATTTATTTATTTGACAGAGAGAGAGAGAGAAAGCGATCACAAGTAGGCAGAGAGGCAGGCAGAGAGAGAGGAGGAAGCAGGCTCCCCGCTGAGCAGAGAGACAGATGCAGGGCTCAATCCCAGGACCCTGAGCCAAAGGCAGAGGCTTTAACCCACTGAGCCACCCAGGCGCCTCTCCAAATATTATCTTAACACTGCTTTAAGGAGAAAGTGTATTTATATAGTCTTAAAATATCACCATCAAATATCTATTAATTACTGTGATGTCATTAACATATGTCCACAGATTCTTTGAAATTCTTCCCTTTGGGAGGACGAACTTAGTCTCTCTTTTCTCGAGTGTAGGTTGGACTTAGTAATTCGCTTTTAATGAATTGAGTAGGAAAAGGTAAAACCAGTAACTACAGTTGAGAAATCTGGCAGACTGCATCTTAACCAAGCTATCAAGGTTAACATCACCAGTAATAAATCATGTTTATACCAAATATTCCCCGATATGATATATTGAAGAGGGCATTTCACCTTTATAACATTCTTCCCCCAAATTCATACACAAGTCTAAACATGAGAAAACATCAAACTTAAACTGAGAATCATTCTACAAAATAACTGACATGTATTCTTCAAAAGTGTCAAGGTAATATAAGACAAGGGAAGATGGAGAAATTATTCCAGTTTGGAGGAGACCAAAGAAAACAAATGCCACATGCCATCTTGGAATGGATTCAGGAACAGAAAAAGGAGATAGTGAAAAAAAAACTCTGTGAAATAAAATTGTGTCTATAATTCAGTTGATATTAATTTTTAGTTTAGATAGATATGCCAGAGGTTCCTGGGTGGCTCAGTGGTTTAAGCCTCTGCCTTCAGCTCTGATCATGATCTCAGGGTCCTGGGATCGAGCCCCATATTGGGCTCTCTGCTTGACAGAGGGCCTGCTTCCCCCTCTCTCTCTGCCTGCCTATCTGTCTACTTCTGATCTCTCTCTCTGCCAAATAAATAAATAAATAAATAAATAAATCTAAAAAAAACATATAGATAGATATGCCACAATCATGTAAGAAGTTTAGCTTTAGGGGACCTGGATAAAGAATATACAAAACCTCTCTGTGATATCTTTGCAACTCATCTTTCGATCAAAACATAAAAATTTCAAAAACAAAAAGCCAAAAAAGTAAGCATAGCATAATCTCTTTAAATAAATAAACCAAAAATTAAAAACATGAGTATAGTTCTATAAGCACAGGCCAGGGTGCAGAAATATACATATGGAAGCATAGAAATACCTCTGTATTGCTTGACTTAGTGCTGGGAACATAAATTACTTTTTTATGAATACTATCTAATAATCTTCTGTATTTTTAACCTAAAATCTATTGAGAACATAATGTAAAGATAACAGTTTATTGTGTTCAAAATCACTGCATTAGAATTAGATTTGAGACCACCTAACCCCACCACTCCCTAAAACTTTGAGAGGTCTCTAAACAGCACATTTCTCATTTCATGTTTACATATTTGCTCTTAAGTTTACAATGATATCACCAGGAGTTCTCATGAATAATGTTCCAATAAATAACACTTATGTGACCATAACATTGAAAATGTGGTTTATTGCGTTCAGGTTTTAGGACCATGTACTAGGCAAAGCACAAATGGCTTAATAGGAATAATTAATAATAATGATAACAGCCATAACCCCGAATATAATAGTAAGAACATAGAAGAGCCTGAGAAGAACTGAGCATGCTAGTGAGGACAGAGTGGGAAGTGAAAGGAAGTCCAGAGGAGCTGGTATTTTTCTTCTACGTGAGGAGTCAGAAAATGCTGTGCAAAAATTATGGGCAGAGAGAAGGCTTAAGTATATTGTTTTAAGTTTTATGGGACACACAGTTAACTAAGAAACATTGGAATGAACAGAGGATGGTAAGTTGGGCCCCAGGTCTCATTTTTCATAGTAAGGCTTTAGTAGATGATGCTTAAAGTTAATATATCAAGAAGTACAATTTTTGGCATGGTATTACAATTAGCCACTATAAGAATCTGAAACCAAAATACTCGAAAGAGATTTGGGTGGGTCTGTGAGAGATGTGCTTTACTTGTGTGGGCTAGTTACCAAAGTCTTGCTCTCAGCTGGAATTGTTCCCTTCATTGCCTGGTCTGTGAAAATGGATCTGGACCCTATAAATATTTGTTCCTTTGCCATCTAACACAATGTCTGATTTTGTCAGTAGAGAGCGCTAGAGAGACATTGCAGGAGGAAAGTATTGTGGGGCCCACCTCCAGTGTCCTTGTCTGTAGGCTCCTGCAGTCTTACTAGTGCAGGGTCCTGCAATGCAGAAGGGCCAGGAACACCCAATGGCTAGCAGCTTCCCTAGCACCTTCTTCAGAGGGTTTTGTAGAAGATTTCGTCAAAGGACACACCTCCTTGTGGATAGCTTTCCTTTGCACCCTAAGACTGTAAATTTCTAGCAAGTTCCAGACAGACCTGTCAATTAGGACCGAACACGCCAATTGCTACACCACAAATTCAGCACCTTATAAGTTCTCTTTGGATATTTGTGGAATGCATTGTACAGTTAGAGTGTGCTAGTGTGTTGGGCAGGTCAGTGTCCCAATGTACACCTGTTATCCCAGCATAATTATTAGTAGAAGTTCTTTACTTTGAAATGTATCCCATTGGGGAAATTTATCATAGGCTTCCTCTCATTTTACTCTTTGGTAAGAGTATGAAATATTTTTCTTTGTCTGTGAATGTTTACTCTGTGCCTGTATAATACATATGCTGGGGTTTTTTGTTTTTTGGGGTTTCTTTTCCCTACAAAGAACTTGACCCCACCAGACACATGCATGACTTTGTCTTTGGTTCCAGTATTTCCCTGAAGCAAACAAGTGAAGCCAATTCACCCTATATTCTGAAACCATTGCAGTGGCTGGGAACTGCCTTGGGTCCATCTGCATAAACATTCCTGCTATTTCTCTGACTAGCACTCAGCATTTGGTTGCCCTGGTGCCCACCATTCCCTGAACATTGTATGCACTCAAAATCATTGCCTTTCTCTTCTTGCAGATTTCTAATATATGCTAAAGTGTACAAGGGCAACTTTCTTTGTCCCTTGAAGGGCCCAACCTGATAATTCTGAAACCAGGAAAAATACACCTTAGTGAGTAGCCATATGTTTTGGGGAGGCAGAGTGGTGCAGAAGGCTGAAATGGAAATGCTGTCTGGAAGGGAGAGGAAACATCTGGCAACAGAAGGGAGGGGAAATGGGTACACAGACTTAGGGGATTAAAGGTTGGCTATGTTTGGGGCATGTGGGGGTTATGTATCAGGGAGCAGAGTTGAAACAAAAGAGAATGAGGTAAAAGGCAAGATAAGTAATAAAGGAAACATGTAATGGAAAATTCAGATGGTGTCTAAGTGGTTCCCTTTGGTCACACACGAAGCCTCTAAATAGGCAATAGAAAGAATTTAAGAAGCCATGAAGTGTTGTCTTTGTTTCTGGGCACTGTCCAACTGTAGTTGCTGAAAACCAACCTCCACACCTGACCATCAGGATGGAATAGCGTCCGGGCAATAGTTATGCAGTCCATTGAGTAAAGATGGCTGAATCTCCACAGTCAGCCTTCAAGAACTCCTCCAATTCATTTAGCATGAATGGATCACCTCTTCTCTTACCTATATGCTTACTTGAATTCTTGAAGACACGTCAAAGGGGTAAAGATCGCAGGTGTTGGGTTAGTTGTTTTGTGTTCTAGTTTTATTGGGAGAGTTGATGAGGAACATAGTTCCTTGCAGACCACGGGACCACCTTTTGAAACCATTTATACCCAAAAGCGGAGTGGAATCATTGTTATTTGGAAAGATCAATGAGGACAAGGGTGAAGTTAGGACCTTTCCCTCAGGTCCGCTGATTACTTAAGTTGCCACTTTCCCTTTGTGGATGACAGATTGTATTTGACAACATCCTGAGGCCGGGTGTCCAGTTTTGTGGAATTATGCAGAACATAAATTCACCTTTTTAGCACTGTCATTCCCACCTTAAATGGTCAAATGGAAAGAAAAGTTCTGTTTTAAATTTTTTTTATCAGAAGACATTGAATTCAATTATGGAAAATGAGCCCACTTAATTCCAGCAGCAGCATACCTAGTTCCTGCTCAGGATTGCTTCAGGTAGAGTGTCATGTAGCCACTTGATGAGGTTAGGAGAGACCAACTTACATCAGACAGATCCCCGGATCCTCTTTGGCAGTGATTGCCCAGTAGGGGCCAATCTGAGCTAGCAGATGAAGGTGGAGACTAGGCATTGTGTGCATAGAGACCCAAGGATGTCTGACTCACCCCTCTCAAACCTGTGGCTGGCTCAACATATTTCAATGAAATTTCAATGAAAATTTTGGGTGTTTTCACAGACTCAGGCAGTAACCACTTCTGCCCAGTGAAGAGGGCCACTGGGGCCATTTGCCTATCCAAGCCAATAGTGACAGCAGGATCCATAAGTTTGAATCTTTGGAAATATCTATCCTGATAACTTGAAATGACTTGAATGTGTGTCGAAGAGTAAATGATATAAAAGTGGATAGCATGCATTTGATATACATATTGGCAGGAACCTCTGGGTTTTTTTTTCCTGAACATTGAAAATCTCTTACAAAAGTGTTTAAGATGACAAGTTCAGAAGCCCTCTCCCCTGGCACGGTCCCCAAAGAAAACTTACAGAAAAGCAAAACTTTACTAACACAGATAAGAGCTCTGAACAGCATTTGAATTCCCATCACAACACACCTGGTAAGAATCGGTCTAGCACAGCCTCGTCCATCATGCTGGGCTGTCCGTTTTGACATCCTTTAAGTCTACATCATGTGCTTAATGACTACATGACAGAAAATGTAAACACATACCACACATAAGAGTATGTGCTACATACATGTGTGTGCATATCTGCCTTTGAATATTTGGTCCCAAGTAGTCCCCCCAAAATTCTAGCACCCAGCATTGCCCAGGAAAACACACACGTTGAGCATGTATACATCTGCCCCTGACAACAATCCAGACAAAAACCAAACAAACAANCCAACCAAACAAACGAAAACCAAGCCATTCCTTACCTACAAAGACAAAGCCCATAGCCCATTTCTAAATAATTTACCCAACACAAAAGGCAGTAGATCAAGAAACATATCAGTGGGTGCCCACTGAGGAATAGACTATAGACTTATTAGACTTCACTCTTTGTGTTGACACATCAAATTGTGACTTCCTAATAGGGATTCAGGAGTACCTGGTGAGCCCAGCACAAGCCCTGTGTTAATAATTCACCAGGCAAACACAAAGAAAAAACGATAGTGGAGTACCTGAATATTTGAAAGCCCGTGTGAATTTTTGGTTCAAAAAATCCGGCAAACTCAGATTTCAATTTTGTTATTAGCAGACTGCTGGATTTTAGTTGATCATAGGAGAAATTTTATTCATTCAGCAGCTTATGTAATATCCTTGCAGGGCACTGGGATTATTGAGTTTAGCCATTTTTCTCATGTGCCAGAGAAAGGCATCATTTGATATTTTGCAAAGTGACTATTTTGGTGTTTAGCCATAACATATTCATAAGTGGGAAAGACTCCAATTCCCTCCATCCTCTGTGCAGAAACCTCCCCCCACCCCCACCCTCCACTCAGGGGTGCAGGTGTAAGGAAATGAGCAGGTTAAATGAGGAAAGACAAAGAAGAAAATGCAGATTCTAACACTCCAAATGGTGTCGTTCTTATTTTATGAAAAGGCTCAGAGTCTGCTCTGCTACTGATACATTGCTAATAATCCCCCAAATACAAGGTAAAATAAAATGACTATTTCCTTTTTGATTTTAATGTTCTCTTCTTTAACTTAGTCAAATCTCAAGTGCAACAGCTTTGGTAAAGATGAACCATAGCATGAAATGTAGCATTCAGATTTCTTAAGATATTCTCAGAATGTCAGATGTATTTCATAGTAAAATTCTGTCAAATAAAACATCAGAAATGCAAAGAGAAAATTACGTATATACACATACATGCTCACAGATTCACATATACACATTTCTCTGTGTATGAGGAAGTTTTCACTTCTATTTATTTTAAGTTGCCACATTAGAAAGATGATGGTGCACTCTGCTATTAATTCTGCATTGTCAAATTATTTGTCTCTAGCAGAATTTCTCCAGGTTCTGAGATGACTAAGGCTCCTGGTCATCCTTTTGATTTAGTGTACACTCCGTCAGGTCTCCACATGGACAGAGAACACAGCAAAACATATCTTCCCCCTGCCTCCAACCTGAGCTCCAAGGGATATTTACACGTAGACAGACACAGATGATAAAATATTCTCTCAACTTCCTCTTTGCATTTAAAATAATGAAGGTGAGCATAAGTAATAGGGCTCAGATCCAAAATGGGGTTGGGTAAAAGTGAATGTATGACCACACACCTTGAGAAGCGGGATGTGAGTTTTCATTTTATTTTTGTTTTATACATGAGCTGATATTTAATTTCTAGAAGGATGACACTGTATGTTAGGGATCTTGTAGCAACACCATGTTGCTCTCAAACAGTTAATATCTTCTGTTCTCCTGCAAGTATTATATTATTCTTCTTTTCCAGAAGATAAAGAGATGAGGTTTGATTAGGTAACTATTTGAAAAAAATAATTCCACATGGGGGCTATCCTACTGCCAGTGGCCACATTAATTCAGTCTGGTTTCTTACCCTGTTGGAATCTTTCTCATTATCTCATTACTTGATCTAACAAGGGCAGCTTGCAAGAGAGAACCCCCTGCCTCCACCAGAAGAGGCCATCTTTGAATTTTCACTTAAAACAACAGATTGTAGGGCGCCTGGGTGGCTCAGTGGGTTAAAGCCTCTGCCTAAGGCTCAGGTCATGATCTCAGGGTCCTGGGATCGAGGCCCGCATTGGGCTCTCTGCTCGGCAGGGAGCCTGCTTCCTCCTCTCTCTCTGCCTGCTTCTCTGCCTACTTGTAATCTCTCTCTCTCTCTGTCAAATAAATAAATAAAATCTTAAAAAAAAAAACAGATTGTATCGCAAGGGCGATATTCACAAGGCAACCTCGCCGGGGAGGGAGAAATAGCACACATCTGGCCCTACGAGCCATTCCTTCAAAGGTTATTGACAATTATTGCTTTGAAATCCAAGTTTTTACTGCATTTCATATGCCAGAATATACTTCATACAGTATTTTTTAAATGCAATTTTTTAAAATATTTTATTTATTTGACAGAGAGAGACACAGTGAGAGGGAACACAAGCAGGGAGAGTGGGAGAGGGAGAAGCAGGCCTCCCACAAAGCAAGGAGCCTGACCCGGCTTCCATCCCAGGACCCTGGGATCATTATCTGAGCCAAAGGCAGAAGGTTAACGACCCAGCCACCCAGGTGCCCCTACTTCATTTCTCTATTACAGTATTAATAGAGGGTGACACCGGAATTAATGAAAAGGTTCCATGTTCTCATATAATAAATAAGTACCTAATTAAAGGCATGGTTGAGCCAGAAGCACAGATATTGTCTTTTATATTTATATCTATTCTACCTCTCCAGCATTTACTGTGAGCATCCTCAACTGACTGATGCCTGAACGGAGAAAGAACAAATCGCTCAGCTGGTGGCTGGCCCCAGTCTTGAAGAAAACTAGAAGGAACACTTTCTTGTTCTTTCAGAGCTTTGCCACCAGTGTCACCAGCTATGGGTGCTGAAAAGATCCTGTCAGCTCGTCCAAAGGGATTTACGTGGTCAGAAGGAAAATTTAAATACAGAGCATGTAGCTAAGAAGCCAATGAAAAGGATTATAAGCATACAAGAGCACATGTGTATAGGACACTAAAACATCCTTAGAAAATTTCAGATCCCCAAATCAAGGATTACTGCCAGGGGCAGTGTGGTAGGCGAATTCAGGGACCTTTACCACTAGAGTTATCTTCCAACCGTTCAATTCAACTTTATAGGTCTTTCATCAAAGCCATTAACAAAAAACAAAAAAAGAAAGGGAAAGAAAAGAAAGAAAAACTCCCATCCTTTCAATGGTCAGCTAAGAAAACACATCCAGGTTCTAATACTGGCACGGATCTCCTGCACTGAAAATACCCTGTTCACCTTGTGTACATGGTCTAATTGTATTACCCTCATCCAAGTTCACCAATGTGGATGCATCTGGTGGTTTAAGGAGGGGAAAGGTGAATCAAACCATGAGATGTTTTAGATTCACTAACCTGCCTGGAGAGTGACTTAGGGGCACATGTGAAACCAGAGAGGAGGTGGCTGTCACTGGTACACAGTGCTGGAGTTGCCATTCTAGGGAATAACTTTCTGAACACAACAGACAAATGACGTGGGGAAAAGGAAGACATGGCTTATTGCTATGGATATAAATTTCCCTCAAGGTAAAGCCTCCAAAACTTCTTTCTCGAGGTCAGCAGAGCATAAATACTCTGAATGGCGCGATGATGCTCAGAAGCATGGCCTATAGCTGTGGGACAGGCCTTGATAAGTTTCTGGTTTATTTGGCCAGATTGGGATTGGTTCTTGATAGTACATTTCTGGTCATTACAAGGGGAGAAAAATACAGCATAGTAATAGACTAAAAGCATAAGAATCCAAGATTTTCTCATGACTAAAGATTGTCTCTGAATATTACACATTTGGTTAAGTCAAAATTGTATGCATTTGTCTTGGACGTTGAAGTCAAAATGAAAACAAAACTCTTAAATTTAGTTAAGAGGCCTGAAAAAATCTCATCGGCCAATGGTCATGTAAGACAATTTTAATTTTTTTTACTCCTCTCCTTAAAGATTGCTTATCATTTGAAATTAATACTTAAGTATGTTAGCTTAGAAAATATACATAGTTTGAATGGATAGGATAAGTTGTATCTATAAATCATGTAGCTCTACCAGGTTATCTTTTAAATACTGTCTTTAGAACTTGAAATATTTCCCAAGATAGCAAAAAAGAAAAAAAAATTAGAAAACCTGAAGAAAATTAATTTGACTACTTTAAAAAATATATCTGAGCTTATGGACAAACTGTAACAGTTAGAGTTGAAATCTATTCAAGCTTTTCAGTTAAAATATGTAGATCTCATTCCATCAAGAGTAATTGAATAACAAAAACATTTAGTATGAAATTTGGAGATATAATACATATTTGCAATAGGACCAATTCCACCCAAAATCAAAATATGAAACGCACATGCTTGAGTTAATTTATGGTCAATATACAATTCATATAAAATGAAATTCATGCTACTTTCTAGAACTTTGCACACACCAGTGATCCTCAGTGTTTTGTTTTGAATTTTATGATATCCTCTGAGGAGCCCTTTCAAGTATTTTATTTCTAATTTTTCNGTTATTTCTAATTGTTCCCTTCCCATGACATTTTATTAGCAAAGATATCCTGTGTATCTGGTGATGCATTGTGACCTTTTAGAGAGCTCACAAACCATTATAATGTCCAAGATTATTTTTTCACCCCTCAAGAATCAATTTCACCCCCTTGGGTTTGATATTGCCCCTGTTGAGATTGGCTGGCTTATGCTAATTCTTATTTCCAGACAGGGTATGGATATGATTTCTGGAACAATCACATCTTTTTTTCCTCTTGTCAGTACATCTTAGCAAAGTAATAAACAAAGAAACTTAAAAAATGTTTTTGAAGGTCCTGGTAGGGGGGAAGGCATGAAAGAAGGTGAGCATTCAGTTGGTGGTCATAGGTTCATTCTGCCTGTGCTGTCAAGTGCAAAGTCTTCTGACAGCAGCTCTCAGTTGAGTGCCCCTGCACACGACCAGTAAGTTGGAGCAATGCAGGACATTAGCAGCCCAAATAAACACACGCCCACCCACCCACTGCCTTCCCAGCTGGTCAGCTTACCTGAGGCGGGGCTCTCCCAGTGGCTCCAGTCCTGAAGCCTAGCAGGTGAGGAGCAGTGTGAACGCTTTTGATGTTACCAGCTCCCATTTGCCACCCAACTTTTTCCTTGTCCAAAACCTCTTAGCAAACTTCAAAGGCCTCCTTGCCTTAATCCAGTACACTGAGACCTCTAGTTCGAAGAACTTTCCTTAAACACTCTTCTTAAACTGCAACCCAAACTTTTTTTCCCCTTTCCTTTCCACAAAGTAGCAATTACAGCACCTTTGTGTGGCCATTGGGCTCAGCTGATCCGCTCCTGCTATTAATTAATCTCACAAAGGGGGCTCATTTCCTGGCATCCTAATTGACAAGAGAGCAGAGAACAGAAAACACTTTCAAGCAGGTCCAGCTCACCGAGGGGAAGAGGTATCAGAGGGGAGAGCCCCACAGTATTTGAGATAGAGGGCACATTTGATACTCCCCATACATTCTGCTGACTGAAAGGGTTTTGTTCACAGAGAGCCTTTTGCTAATCTTCTACCTGCAAAGCTTTACACAGAAGGCAGTGCGGTTCAAATGTAGCTAAAATTTTTTTTCAGTTCTTCAGAAGAGATTGTTTTTTTAATTTTATTTTTAGTCTTTGCCCAAGGCGTACAGGTCTGTGAATCATCAGGCTTACATCTTTCACAGCATTCACCAAAGCACAAACCCTCCCCAATGTCCATAACCCATCCACCCTATCCCTACCCTCCTGCCCCCCAAATGTAGCTAAATTTTGTCAGAGAAGATTTACAGGAGCTGCTTTCCCATCTCCGCCTTGGAGAATGCACCTTCTCCAGCATTACACTTCACTTTAAATGGAAAGTGTTCACTTTCCTCCCACAGAAAAGCCCTTGGAAGAGGAGGAAATGAAGAGAGGCATGAAAGCAACATAACAGACAAGAGGGTAAAGCTTTTTATTCAGTATCTCTTTCATATTCAAATTGTGCTAAGGGCTCCTGGAAATTTAGAAGAGAGCTCCTTCATTCAGCAGGGCTTCTAACGTGTGTACATGGATTTCATGGGAATAGAAAAGAAGCCCCAGCCTGGATAATGAAAGAAAGATAAGATGTCCTACATAAAACAACTCAAGAGTGGTTCGATTACTTCAGCAAACCATAAAGGCATGCTTTGAAGATTGAGGAAACACTGTTAAAATTTAGCAAAAAACTCATATTGCAGGTTTTGTATCAATAAATGTTTGTGTACTCTGTAAATTGCTTAAGCTATATTCCCCTACAGGAGTATTGTTTACTATACCAATGCGTTTTGCTGGTACCAGCTATAGAAAAGAAGTGTCCTCTTTCAAAAAAAGAAAAAAGAAGAAGAAAAGAAAAAAAAAGATAGAAAGAAATTACTCTGAATCATTTGTTGTCAGAGCTTAAGAAAAAAGTGTCTGAATAAAAAAGAATATGTTTGTGAATCAGAGGTCCCTCGCAGCTTGAGTTAACACTAGGTGGTTGTGTTTTGACACATATTTAATGCATACAGTGAAACCAAATGTTGTCAGCAAAACGCCATAATAGAGAAGAGGATTTTTTTTACACATACCTGCATTTGTAAGGTCAAAAATACCTTGGTTAGACTAAAGCCAAAAGCTTCTACTTATGTATGGAACAAGAGAAGAAACAGCCTCAAATATAGTTCTGGGAGAAAACTGAACTGTGAGGGCCTCCAAAAATTTTCAAACTCAAGTCACACTGAGAAGGACATTCTCATCCAATTTGGAGTATAGATGGATCCTTTAAGCAGAATACAGGTATGTCTTCAAAAATACCCCTTCCTTTTGTTAGAATGGACAGTTGTCTCATTTGATATTCAACCCCACTGAGATCTTGTATCTGAGATCTGAGTATCTTGTGATATTGAATCAAACTTGGACCTTTTTAGGATCTTGCTCTTGCTTTTGTTTTTCTTTTTTTTTTTCCTGGTGGTTTATTTTTCCTGTGCATATATTAACCATTCTTCATATTTCTAATCAGAAATGCAAGAAAACTTCAATTCATGGAAAATTCTTTTTAAAGAATTTTTAAAAAGCATTCTAAAGGACTTAAAAAGTGAATAATGTATCCCCTCCTTAAAGTTTTGTCTGAAGACTATAGAAAAATAAGCTTGAATGCCCACTCTCATATGCAGTTGAAAGAGATTAATACAGAAATTCTGGTTTTTTGATCAAAGGAATTTTTTTTAAAGACGACCTAAAAATTGTCTCATAGTACCAATGAAAGGTTTTTGGTTCAGGTAGGGCAGGAATTCTGACTCTGGTCAAATGCAACAAATCTTGTGCAGTTGAAGTCAATGTTATAGAACCAGTTGTTGTGAGTTATAGGTATGAACAAATTCAAGTCTGATGCTGTACGTGATGGGATTAATTTTTCAAAACCTTACTCAATGGATCTTAGCCAGTGTCTAGAAAATTGACCCACATTTAGTTTCAGCTCTTTAACTAAGTACCTTTTAAAAAAGCCCAGCCAAACAGAGCACTGTTCAGTTAAAAAAGAAAGGTAGCACATTCAATTTAAAAAGGAAAACAGTAGCTTTATGATAAAGAGACCCTCGAGTAATTAGAAACCTTGGAAACCAGGAAGTCCCTGTGGTCCCTGACCCAGCTGGCGGCCACATAGTATCTGAGTCACCAGAATGGCCACAGGTGGTGGTCTGCAATGGTGGGGGGTGAAGGGGTCCTCCCCATTGATCCCAGGACTCTGTGGTTGGATAGTGGCTTCTTGGGTTTCCCCTGGCAGAAACCTTAGCCTTTCCATGTTCTCAGAGCCACCTTTGGAGCATGGCTCTGAAGACACACACACCAGAAGCAGGAGGGGGTGGGCAGCCGACAGGAACACTTAATGCCTTGTGTTCTGGAAACTGTTTTCTGGACATTGAACAGCACACGCTTCTCACAGAGCCCTTTCTCCAATGCTCTGGAAGTGTGTCTCTGGGCTCACGTAGAGAGGTAAGATAAAATAAGAAATCCAGAAACAGAGACAGAAAGGTAGAAAAGAGAGGCACGGAGTTAAAAAAAGAAACAGAAACAGAAGGGATTTCAAGATTTTTTTTCCTGCCTTTTTATCCCTTTGCTGAGTTTAGGCCACTTCTGCAAGACAGGATACCCCGTATCATTCCTTTGTCAGTGCTCATCTCGACATTGACCATGGTTCCTAGAAAGACACAGAAGACTTGTCAAAAATAGAAATTCTAAGCAGCTCTCCATAAAATTGATACTCACAGGGTTGAAAGTGATACCTTTTGATAATAAGAATTATACATGAAAAATATTTCCGAAAAAAATTAGAGGCAAGGTGGTTAATTTTTCTACAATCACCATATTATCATCAACCCATTGAGTTTAAAGTAGGAAATCTTCCTTGCAGCCTCACCACACCAGCCGAGATACATTATTGGGCATACATGTTGTGAATGCATTCATGACATCGGACCTAAGTATTACACTGCATTTGCCAGTCTCCATAATCAATATTAAATACTGTGTGATCAAATCTACTGCAGTGCTCAGTATCCAATATAGAGAGGATTAAATGAAAGAAATGGCTGGGTATAATCCAGCCCTGCCATAGCCATGGAAAAAACTAATCAGAAAGTAACTGGAGAAGGCAGGGTAATATATTTTCCCTCTGAGAAATCAAGCTGTAATTAGATTGCACAATGAATTAAGGAATTCACAGAATCTAGTGTGCAATAAGAAAATAAAATCAGGTTTAAATATTACTTATCAAAGGCCCATCTTTTAGCTGATGCATTTAGGGGGGAAAGCCCAGGCTTGGAGAACATGAATGATAGCACACCTGGGGACAAGTACCTCTGACCTTGAGTTCTTAAAAGTTACTTTCCTTTGCTAAGAAACAAAACCACCTCTTTCTTTTTGTACTGTTTTTTTTTCAAAATTCTCCTTATCTTTTGCTATTTCTCCATGTCTGTTTCTACCTCTCTGTTGGTCTCAGTCTCTTTCTGATTTTCTCTCTGTCACTTTCTCACACATACATACTCACACCTTCCCCCATACACACACACACTACTACGTGAGGACAGAAACTCTGCAGTGCAGGTATTTTTGCTCATTAAATTCTCTTAAGCTTCCTCCTGGTTATACTTAAATGTACCCAAATCTGTCCGCGTATTATTCATAGAACCAAGAGAGCTCTGATATGTAGTATTTCAACCTGTAGGGCATTTCCCCACAAATATGGGAGAATTCAGATCTCAGAGGCCTTTATTCTATCACTGAATAAATAAGTGATATACTGAGTCACTTAGAAAATTTTTTAAGATTTTTATTTATTTATTTATTTTAGAGAGAGAGAAAGAGTGAGCACCAGTGGGAGGGGCAGAGGGAGAGGGAGAGAGAATCGAAAGCAGACTTCCTGCGGAGCACGGAGCCAGACATGGGGCTCAACCCCATGACCCTGAGATCATGACCTGAGTCAGATACTCATCTGGCTGCACCCTCTGGACACCCCCTATCCTGGCACATTTTTAAAGGTAATATCTAACTTCATTTTTTATGAGAAGTGTGTTTTAAGAACAACGGTCATCTAGACTCTGACTGTTGGACCTTTGGAGTACACAATACCTCTTTGCAAAATATGGGTATATGGTTAAATCAACATATAATGTAGTAGAAGTTCCCACTTATTGTTAGTGTAGCAAGGATATATTATAAAGAAGAACAAAACAGTGCAAGGAGGATTCAGGCAAAATTTTTCTTCTAAAACCAAAATTAATTAAATTTTATTCCTTTCTAAATAAGCAATTATTATGGCCCCAAATTGCACACAACTTTTCTATGCAGGTCTTAAAGCAATTTCCATGGTTCTGAGTATGCAGTAAGGAATAAGTTCTGTACTAAGAAACCCTAAATGGATACCATTAGATGATCAGGTCGGTACAATCTTACTCATTGTTAAGAAAGCCGAAGCTTTTTTTTTTATTATTTTATTTTTATTATTTGCCCAAGGGGTACAGGTCTGTGAATCATCAGGCTTACATCTTTCACAGCATTCATCAAAGCACAAACCCTCCCCAATGTCCATAACCCATCCACCCTATCCCTACCCTCCCACCCCCCAGTAACCCTCAGTTTGTTTTATGAGATTAGAAGTCTCTTATGGTCAGAATCATATTGGTCAAGTTTGTTGAAACAAGACTCCTTCTGAAGGATTCCTAGCATCTCTAGGACTTACAGAAGGGGCTTCCTCAAGGGAGCCTAAGCCCTTTGCAACTGCTGAAAGAACATAATAGATTCTACAGTAAGTATCTTAGAATTTTTATGCTTAATTTATTGATGAGGCCTGATCCAGCTTGATTCCATCTTTATAAGCTTGGAGTGAATTCTTTTTTATTGGGAAGTCTTGCTGAAAAGTCTCTAAAACACATGTCAACAGGTCTTCTACTAGGAGGAGACATTTGTCCTTCTTATTGTTAACCTGAAGGTAGGACCAGAAGTAAAATATTGGCATTGAAATATAGTTATGACGTAAGGATCAGCAGGAAAAGTAAACTCAAACCTTAACAAGCATTTGCAACCAAAGGTACTAGAAGCTCTGTCCCTCTAGAATGTGAGCATCATGTAGGCAGATGCCCCATCTCCTCACCCAAGATTTCCCAGAGCAAAGAAGAATACCTACACTTAGCAAATACTCAATAATATATGATGTGAAAAGTTTAAAGATAGATTTTTCTGTTTCAGTTTATGTGATTGAATTCATCAAATGAAGCTAACATGGTTTCTTTTATCTCCTTTCCAGTTGGCTTCACTAGCTAGAATGGTTTAAGTCATTTCTTCAAGGAGACACCAATTTAGGAAGTAACAGGGATAACTCAATTATTTCTTATCCTCTCACTTGGTTATGGAAGCCCATCATGGCCAATGCATTCTTCGTGCAGGACAGGACACAGTGTTCTGACAGAGTTGCTTTTCATCTGAGAGATTCTGGAACTTCACTTCAAATCATAGTGATTTCTGCCTTATAGCTAACTCAAAACATGACCAACATTTGAAGTAAGGGGAATAGAAGCCCTCTGCTTGTCATCCCAATGGTACCGCAAAGAGAAATTTCTTATCTCACCTATAGGTAGAATGACACGTGGACATCAGCTTCCTGAAGCAATGGCTGTCTTAAGCACAGGCACACACAGAGAAAATATTGTTGAATTTAGGCCTACCCTCGCGATTTGGCCTCGATGGGTCACTTGAATACCCAAACAACTATGCTCAGAAATCTGATTTTCCAGTAAGGCAGGAGAGTAACTCAGCTCAGAAATCTGTGTCAGATCTCTCAATATATCCTTAACATGTATGAGGATAATGTTTTAGTGCAGAGATATCCTGATGTGTACTTTGGGATTTCATGTCCACTGGAATTATGGAAGGATAACACTGGAAAATATTAAATAAAAAAAATTCAACACCTTTACAAAGTTTTTATGTAGGTTAAGATTTAGTTCAATTAACGAAAAAATAAAAATGTAATAATGTAAGGTAGAAAATGACATATTTTTTAAAAAGATTATCTTTATTTATTTTAAAGAAAGAGAGAGTGTGGGGAGAGGGGTGGAGGGAGAGGGACAGAGACAATCTCAAGCAGACTCCACACTCAATGCAGACACTGGATGTGGGCTTGATCCCATGACCCCGTGCCAAAACTGAGTTGGGTGCTTAACCAACTGAGCCAGCCAGGTGTCCTGAAAATGATACCCTTTTAAGGAATTCTTGCCATGATTTCTTAGAATAAAGCAAAATGTTTGTTTGAAAGAATCTTTACCTATTTATTGTGTGTCATCATAGTATAGGTGTAGACAGAGCTTTAATGGACAGTCCTTTGCGTTTAAAAGCAAGAAGACTTACAATAATCAGAATGATTAATGTCAAATAACCCATACCCAAAAAATCATTTTTTAATATATCAAATTTAATTCATCTCTGTTATGAAGTTTTCATAACTAACCAAATCTGTTCTACTTGTAACTTTTTGAAAATAATAGAATACTTTTAATTAACCCTTTATAACAATATCTGTATTGAACAGAAACCTCATGTTATCATTTTCTGTTTCACAAGAAATACAGGCAAATTATGAAATGAGAATTTGTCAAGTGAAAGCTTTCATATAATTTCAGCCATCCCTTTTAAAATAGAGATCTGCATGGACCAATGTTCAGTTTCCACATTGTGATAGAGAATTCTGGTTCAGCAAAAGTGAACTTGAAAGTTTGAAAGGGGGACTATTTCAAAGGGCTTACAAAAAGACAACTGGAAAGAAAAGAAAACATTTAATTCCTCAATATATTAGTAAAAAGTATAACTATGGAAATTCTTATTCATCTGTGTTCCCCTCAGCAAAAAACCAAGGCAATTGTGTCTCCTGCTGACACAACTGTGTGCTGTGGGTTTAAAATGTGGGGTGGGATGATCCACGGGGCTTTGGCTTTTCACTTCTTACTCTGCCATTGCTCTCCTCTTCTCTAGGACTTTCCATCACTACACAAATTTCCTGGGTCCTCTTTTGATTGTTTTAAAACAATCATATATGCATGAAAAATTACTCCACTTCCAGAATTGGAATTGGAATTGGAATTAAGTGGCATTGACACTTTTCAGTGGCTCTGTGATTGTGTTTGGTGGCTAAAGGATACAAAAGACTGGTTTTACAACTGGTATACTGTCTTTAATGCTATTATTTATCACTTGACAAATGTGTTTTGGTCATATATATATACATGTATGTATATATGATATATATATATCATATATACATAATGTCTTGAGGAAAAAAATGGCTGCTGTTTCACAGTATTATGATTTACACAGATAATTCCAACATAAACATGTGTAGGTTCCTTAACTTGGTAAATTGCAGTTTTTAGTTTCTGGAAGTTTTGGGTTTTTTTTTTTTTTGGAGAGAATGTTTAATGCCTTGAATATCTGAAAGTGTTCACTAAGTGAGGAGAGCTCAATCATGATGTGGATATTTATATTATCTTGGGGAGGGGGAAGACAAAGAAGGAAAGGTAAAGATGGGGAGGAGAGACAAAGAGACAATGTGAAGAGAACATAGATGGGCAGAAATTACTGAAGTTTAGGAACAAGCACAGTCCGGGGCTGACACCAGTCTTGGGTCATAATTCCTTGAAAGGATGGCCTTCTTGGTTTGGATCCCTCAGGCCTATAAGCCAGGGGCAAAGGAAGATTGAGAGTGGAGGCTGTTCTGACCTCTGACTGGCTGATTGTGGAGGTAAGGAGGGTGAGCTGGGCACATGTGTGCCCCTCAACTCCCTAAATCCCCCCAGTGTGGATGTTTGTGTTATACTCTCTATAGTCAAAGGACCTAATTTTTAATGTTTATGTTTGGAAAATAAGCAAAGTATGTGTTACTGGTAAGTTAAAATACTTCCCTTGCAGTATTTGTAAGTCTTAGAATTTATTGGTTGCTCAACATTCCTAATTTACTTTATAGGTCATATCCTGCTGATAAATGAGAGGGGAATAAATGATCACACAGCACGAAGATGAGCAAAATATGGGAGGCTATTGTTCAAGAAATGTCCAAGAACAGAAACATCTAAAAGAGGGGGCTGAGGACCAAGACGTATCTGGACACAGGAAAGACCAAGCTAGCCCATCATGAGGAAGTTAAAAGCAAGCAAATCACATCAAACCTTCTGCTTAAGGCTATGCATATAAATAAATCCTTGGCTGATTTCACCAATTCCCTTCTGCCCCTTTTTGCAACTATTGCTTTGGTGGACTCATTGAAACAAAACATTTTGTTTGCTAAACATGGAAGTCTATTACACTTTCTGAAAATTTTGTGAGGTATGTCTTCTTTCTCAAATACCTTGATTTTTTTTCTAATTTAATGCTTACATCTCATCTTTGACTTATGGAGAACTTGACTTTCTAAAGAAGTACGGATCCCCTAGGATGCCTGGGTGGCTCAGTCAGTTAAGCCTCTGACTCCTAATTTTGGCTTTGTGCTCAGCAGGGAGTGTGCTTGAGATTCTGTCTCTCTCCCTATTCCTCTGCCCCTCCCCTGCTCACACACACTCTCTGCCTCTCTCCAAAATAAATAAATCTTTAAAAAAAGCATCATGGACGCCCTTTAAAAGCTTATAAACTAGTACTCCAGTAAACAGAAAGCTAATTGCATATTTTCTAAAGAAGAGGTATAGTTTGATGAAATAGAATAAATGAATAATATTACATAACAGCAAAAACAGACAAACAAGCAAACAAAAATCACACAGATAATTTTAGAAATCCATAAGGATACTTAAAAGGGCACTTGGGTGGCTTAGTCAATTGGGTGGCCAACTCTTAATTTTGGCTCAAGTGATGATTTCAGGGTCATGGGGTCAAGCACCCCAGTGGCCTCCAGGTTCATTGTGGAGTCAGCTTGTCTCTCTCCCTCCCTCTCTGCCTTCCGCCTGTGCACCTGTGCTCCCATGTACTCACACCTCTGCACTTACTCTGTCTCTTCCTCTCTCTAAAATAAATAAATAAAATCATTAAGAAAAATAATTGTTGGGGCGTCTGGGTGGCTCAGTGGGTTAAAGCCTCTGCCTTTAGCTCAGGTCATGATCTCAGGGTCCTGGGATCGAGGCCCGCATCTAGCTCTCTGCTCAGCAGGGAGCCTGCTTCCTCCTCTCTCTCTGCCTGCCTCTCTGCCTACTTGTGATCTCTCTCTGTGTCAAATAGATAAATAAAATCTTTTAAAAAGAAAAAAGAAAAATAATAGTTAAAGAGAGAGAAAGGTAACTCCTTTACTCTAGCTTAAAAATAGGAATTTGATTATAAGATTTAAAATTATCTCACATTTTCTTCCAATGTTTAAAAAAAATTTGAACTCTCACACTTTTTTCTGGTGATATAAATTTGGGAGTTATGGGGCACCAGGGTGGCTCGGTTGGTTAAGCGACTGCCTTCAGCTCAGGTCATGATCCCAGAGTCCTGGGACAGAGTCCCCCATCAGGCTCCCAGCTCTGTGAGGAGTCTGCTTCTCCCTCTGGCCTTCTCCCCTCTCATGCTCTCTCTCACTCTCTCTCTCTCTCAAATAAATAAATAAAATCTTTAAAAAATTGGGAGTTATAATTTAAGGTCATATAAGTGGACAAGGTCACCAAGGGTCAGAGAAAAAAAAAGGAAGCCCTCGGCAACGCCTTCATTTCAAGGTCAAGCCGAGGATGGTAATGACCAAAGACTGAGAAAGAGCAGTCAAAGAGGTAGATAGGAAAACCAAGATAGCAGCCTGGTTACCAAGAAAAAAGTCTGTTTCAAGAAGGACAGATTGTATTTTCTTTTTTTTTATTTAAGATTTTTATTTATTTGACAGAGAGAGAGATCACAAGTAGGCAGAGAAGCAGGTAGAGGGAGAGGGAGAAGCAGGCCCCCACTGAGCAGGGACCCCGATGTGGTGCTCGGTGTGGGGCTCGATCCCAGGACCCTGAGATCATGACCTGAGCCGAAGGCAGAGGATTAACCCACTGAGCCACCCAGGCGCCCCCAGATTGTATTTTCCAAAGATGGCCAACATGATAACTCCCATTCCATATGCTGTTGTTACAATGTTACCTTGCCACTTTCTCACTAGGAAGTCGGATATATAAATGATACATCTTATTCTTTTTTTTTTGATACATCTTATTCTTGACATACATATTTCTCTCTCTGTAAAACCCTTTAAATGATATAGTCTTGAAATTCAACATCATTTGTCATCAAAATTTTATTGATATTCATACATGTATAATTCAAAAGTGTACTGCCTTAAGTATATTAGGAATCCCAAAACTCCTTCTGCAAGAAGGCAAAGCACTTTTCAAGATAATTAATTTTACGGTTTAATTGTATTATTTTTACGTTTCAATAAGTTGCATATTATTATGAGATCAGCAAAGTGTCCAGATGGAATTGCGTTTGAACATTGTCAAGCATGGAATACTGTGCATTTTTCCAATGGACTCCAATTATGGAAACACCTGCACTGTATAAATTCGTGCTGACCCACTGTGAAATTATCTTGTGTTCAACAGGCCTTAAAATTTCTCATTTCTCACCTGTGGGTGAAGTGTTCTACTTGCTATCAGCTATAGTATGACATACTTGTACTGAAGAAGATAAACCATAGGAAGCTATTTAAAATATTTTGTATGATTCATCCCACAATATATGCCCTTATGTCCTTACATAAATGTGTTCTATCATTTAAACTTACTAATTGCATTATTCGGATTTAACAGAAAATCATGCCAAAATATGTTTCCTCTGTTTGACAGAGGAAAAACATGTGGTGTCAAAGTAACTAACCAGGGCTAAGTGAATGCAACAAAAAGCTGGGGTAAAAAGAATCCATAATCTTGATATTTTATCTTCAGTGTGAAAATACTGAACATTATAGCAATTGTGATCATGATGATGATGAACTGAATTTTTCAGTTTTTATCTTGATGTTTGGAACTAAGTTGTTACACACAGATTTTTTAGATTGCATAGAAATGTAATATTACAGTTTTCATTATCAAAATTTAAAGAGATTGTCTTCAATTTTAATATGAAAAGCTATGTCAGTGATATTAACAGCCCTGTGATGGGAAAACAAGATGAAGGGCTTTATTAGTGGCAAATGCACCAAATAAATGTGTACCGAAAATCTCTGTTGTGGACACATTTATTGGGATAGAATTTTTACAGTCTCATATATTCTGAGAAGCTTATCATAAACTATTAATGAGAAAGGAACACTATTAAGAATGAACATCCCCGAGCAGTTATTTTCTGAAATTTTTTGACCCTGAGAATGAAATTAGTTAAGATGGGTTTGAGATAATAAACATATACCCTTAATCTGCTAAAATACCTGAAAAGAAATGCATCAACCTGATATCATCATCTCAGAAACATAAATTGCATTGAGAATTTTGTTACGTGTAGACTTTTTAATTATTGATACCCTTGTATTATGAAATATTGATTCTCATTCCCATTTTTGAACATGTTAAGCCATTCCTGATCTTCTGCCATCATTCAAGGGTGGTTTGATATTTTCAAGATTGTCTTTTGTGGTGTTTGTTTGTTTTCTTGCTTGCTTCAAGTTTTTATTTAAAGTCTAGTTAGTTAACATATAGGGTGATTTAGTTTCAGGAGTAGAACTCAGTGATTCGTCACTCACATATCACAGTGCTCATCACAAGTGCTCTCCTCAATCCCCATTACGAATCTAGCCCATCCCCCACAAAATTTTAATTCATTTCACTTACTTTAGGTCACCTGGCTTAAATGGTTTTTAAAGTATTAGTTTTAATTGATTTTTTTTCAGTAGGATTTTTAAAAAATATCGCCCACATCAGTTAAGTGTATTATCACTGGTCTCAAGTGGTATTGCAACCTTAATTAAAGTGACTTAATTAACTCATCAGCCTTTATCAACTGCTGACTAAAATGATAAGCCCCATTCCGGTGGCTGTATTTTTTTTCTTTTTTCTTTTGCTTTATGCTGATTCTGGCTGCCGAAAGTACATTCATGTTTATAGGCCTCTTCATTGATCCATCACCAAAGAACCCAGATGATGTTGCCTTTCCTCATGTAATAGGGTGGTGTCAACACAGGGGCATCCACACACACACACACGCCTTCATAAAATAACATACCGTGAACTTTCAAGATCTCTCTGTGGCAAGAAAATATTAGCTTGAACCACATGAAATGGTCAGTATTTCTTTTGACTTACAAAGAATGAATTTTGAGGTCTACATGCCTACATATTTACCCTCACTTCCACTTATAATTAAGCAAGAGAAAAGCAATCTTTTACTGTGATTCCCCATAACCAAAACAGTTCTCCTGATGCCTGATGTCCTGCCAAGCAACATGGACGTTCACTTACTCGTTCCCTGCTCTATCTCTTACTCATTTGCATGGATTGTCTGGGATTTTTTCCTTTTGAGATTAAGCTGGCAGGCATACACATATGTGTGCCCATGAACACATATGTGTGCCGTGTGCACACGGACAAACATATACACACACACACACACACACACACACGTTTCATAACAATGGGATCATGAGAAGAACGTGTTTAAATGACTTCATTGACCAGGATTGAAAAAGACTCTGAAAGTAAGTAGAGCTACCAGACATAGCCAGTAATGGAAGAGAAGCAGCAGGAAACTGGAGCAGAGGTGTGGGTGCCCAGGAAACCCTCCATATCCTGAAGTGACACACTGGAAGCTAAAAGGATTCAGGGGTCAACTCAGGACTTTTCCAGGACACTTTCTACCTCTTGCTTAAATCTTAATTCAATCTGCTGTCTTATTTCCTGTTACCATGCAACCTAACATAGTCACAGGCTCTGGGGATGAGACTGTAGATAACTTTAATGGACTATTATTCTGGGTATCACACCTCATATACAGATTGGGTCAGACAACACAATGACTTGAAATGTTACATAACTGTTTGCTTGCTTTCTGTAAGGGTCTCTTGAAATAAAGTCAGATCATATGATTCCTCTGCTCAAAATCCTCCAGTGGTTTCCAGTTTCTCCCTGAGATAACAACAAATTAATGTGAAATGGACTCCGAAGGTCTCTAGGATTTGTTCCCCTGTTAATGTTGTATCTCCCAGCACTCTCCCTGTTCCTTCCACTGCTCTGGCTCTGCTGGATTCCTCGCTATTTCTCAACACACCAGAAGCCTTCTTGCCTCAGGGCCTTTGCACTTGCTGTTTCCTCTGCCTGAACCACAAATTCCCCAATACTTGTGCAGTCATCTCATTTAACACTTCACTCAAATGTTGACATCCGTGTGAGACCTTCCATGCTAGCCACTCTAACATGGCAATGATCTTGCCCTCACTGTCTCCTGCTGTACTTCTGTTTTTTATAACACTCATCAGCATGTCACATTTTACTCTTCTTCCTTTTTCAAGATCTTCCTTTGCCCACTAGAGTTTTAACTCTATGAAGGCAGAGATTGTTGTCTCTTTTGTTCACAGTCATGTGTATCTCTAACACCTTGAATAATGGATGCTCACTAGACATATATTTAATTCATGTTCTATGGCATACACCTCTTCGATATCTTCTGACACGTTTAAATCTAATGCATGATAATCTCATAATCCCTGAATATTAAAACTTATATCTAAATATTTGTATACTGTAATAGCTATGCCCACAAGTCAACATTCAGTGATATCACTCATAAATTTTTATTGAGAATTACTACGTCAGGCCTTGTAGTTCACATACTCTACCTCAGTTAATCCTATTTTTTAAATTATCATCTACCATGGCATTGACAAGTGCTAAGGTTAAGTATTGCTTTGGGAAATGTTTGTCTTACGTACAAGTTTATGTATGTGTGTGTGTGTGTGAGAGAGAGAGAGAGATAGAGGCAGAGACAGAGAGATTGTGTCCGAGCTCTATAAAAAATTCATTTCTCACGTCATGGGTTGCCAGACTTTGAAATACACTTCCATAGAGACAGGGCAAGTATGGGACAGTACAAAAGGGTGCAGAGATAAAATAATATGATGGCCTTAACAGGAATAGAGTCTCTAAAGAAAAGATGTAAAAGGTGTTAAAAGCTGGATATCAGTTTTTCGATTGAGCAAAAGTATTTATTTTTTTTAATTTATTTATTTATTTGACAGAGAGAGAGCACAAGCAAGCAGAGTGGCAGGCAGAGGGAGAGAAGCAGGCTCTCTGCTGAGCAGGGAGCCCAATGTGGGGCTCGATCCCAGGACCCTGGGATCACGACCTGAGCTGAAGGCAGCTGCTTAACCAACTGAGCCACCCAGGCTCCCCCAAAATTATTTCTCACATAATGCCCTTCTCTAATTGGTAAGAAATCACATTAATGCTATAACTTGTATTGGAAAACTATGTGATCATATTACCATGGAAAACATCAGGAACATCTAATCCTATGTGAGCCATTCATTTTTTAAAAAAGATTTTAATTTATTTATTTGAAAGAGAGAGACAGCGAGAGACAGACACAAGCAGGGGGATTGGCAGAGGGAGAAGCAGGCTTCCCGCTGGGCAGGAGGCTGATGTGGGGCTCAATCCCAGGACCATGAGATCATGACCTGAGCTGAAGGCTGATGCTTAACCACTGAACCACCTGGGGGCCCAAGCCATTCATTTTTAAAATAACTGTCAATAAAACTAACCTTTAAACTTCTGTTACTATGGTTCCCTTAACTATATTCATGGACTGGCATTTTTATGATAAAAAATTTGGGTCTTAGAACTATAAGAGGTTAACAACATTTAAATTCATTCTGTTTCTCAAATCTATGCAGAAACACATAAGATATTCATATACTGCTAGGTCAAATAACTTTTTTCTAGCCCTAATAGAGTAAAATAAAGTATTGATGTATGGATATGATCATACTATTACTGGAATATGTTCAATTGTCCTCTCAGCATAGAAATAACATTCTCTAACACAGAAATTTGACTGATGCACTGCCATATTGTCATAGAGTATGGCTTTTATTTTGTTATTTTATTGGTAGAATTAACAAGAGTTTTGATAGATAATGCAACTATTGATTTCCGTTACATTTTTCCATTGTATCATTTTCAGTCTGACATTGGGGCACACATTTATTTTGAGGCAATTTGGAGTTGTTCAACTTGAATTGTTAACGAAAGTACCAAGGGGGGTTCCTGGGTGGCTCAGTCATTTAAGTGTCTGACTTTGGCTCCGGTCATGATCCCGGGGTCCTGGGATTGAGCCCAGCATTGGGCTCCCTGCTCAGTTGAGGAGTCTGCTCTCTCTCTCACACTCTCTGCCCCCTCTCTCTCACACACAAATAAATAAATAAAATCTTAAAAGAAAAAGTTCTAAGAAAATAAAAATGTGAGATGAAAGCCCTAGTGTAGTCAATCTGCCAGTCAATCAACTATCAACTGAGACCACTCTTCCAGGCACAGTGTTTTACAGGTTCAGATTCACATCTCAGCTAAACAGAGTCAGGTTCCCTAAAGGAGCTTCAGTTTAATAGAGTAAAGGCAGACAATACAGTGAAAAGTCAATAAAGGTGAGAATAGACAGTATAATAAATTCTACTGATGAAGAAGATGGAGTAAATGTTGGAGAATGACTGGAGCTGCATGGGCTACCCTGATGAAGGAAGTCCTCTGGGAAGCATGGGCATTCATGCTAAATTTTGGAAGTGAATTTTGTCAAACATTGTGTCAGGAAGTGTAACATAGAGAGTGGATATCTGGAAATCTATCAAAAGGAATTGGGATGGGGTGGAATACTCAAGGAACAGTGTTTCCAAGGTTGGTGAGGGTGTTTTAGTTGAATGTTTCAAATTCAACATGGAGGTTATATACATGGAATTGCTTCCTTTTTTCTATTCCCGATGGACTTTGTATCTCTATGATAGCCATTGGAGTAGTCAGGGTTGAGCTATTTTACTTATACTTCTGTCTCTTTCACTACAATTGAACTCCTGGAGGGCAGGGGACCATAAACCCTGTCATGTTTCCCAGTGTGCAGTGGGAACATATTCTATTAAATGTTGACATTTACAAGTATTTCTTTAATGTAAAAATTATCTCATTCTTTTAAAGGATCTGAAGTTATTAAGTTCTGAACTTGCAATCTGTTTTAGGTTGATCAGTTTTGATGAAATGAGAAAAAAAGATAGAAGATTGACTTAGGTGAAATAATACATGATCGATAGACCATCAGAAATACCTTTTACAATGTAGAGTAATGGATCTTGTATTTTAAATGATTTTTATATATGGTAACTGCCCAGAAGAGCACGCATTTTCTTAGCATTCTATGTTCAAACCAGAAGCAGTTGGAAAATCTGCCACAGACTACATTTTTTAGATTTCCCTTTGAGCACACTACAATGGATAAAGGAGGAGCAAGCAGCCTGACAGGCTATTTATCCGCTACAAAATTATAATTAGAGAAAGGGAGATATTTTGGTATTTAAAAGAGCATATTAGTTCTTTGAATAATATTGATAAACAAATATTTGCATTTAAAAATGCATAAGTATATGAAGCATAATCAAAGAAACTACTTTTAGAGTTGTAAATTAATGGTTATTTATAGTTGTATAGTTGCCATAAAACTGATAGGGATTTTAGATATTAAAAAAGGTGTCTGTTTATATTTGAGTCATATTTACCCCCTTGGGGGCACGAGATGTATTTTTTTTAAGATTTCATTTATTTATGTGAAGGAGAATGAGAGAGAGAGCATGAGAGGGGAGAAAGTCAGAGGGAGAAGCAGACTCCCTGCTGAGCAGGGAGCCCAATGTGGGGCTTGATCCTGGGACTCCAGGATCACGACCTGAGCTGAAGGCAGTCGCTTAACCAACTGAGCCACTCAGGCACCCCACGAGAGGTATTTAAGGATTCTCACAGATGTCCCATGATCAATTTATATAGTGTGAAGAACTGGTGACATATATACATAAACTATAGGAAGGTGAATTCATTTTTATACCTCAAAAAATGAATCAATGAACAGTACAGCAAATAGCAAAAGATATATGCTGTATTTGCATATCACAATCAAGCTGTGAATATACAGCATTGATGAATGCCTGTCATGATGGAATTTAGTATGTTAATAAAGATGCTGCCCACCACAAATCTACAAAAGCTTGATATTAAAACAAACCACAAGTTCTGTAAAGATTTTCAGAATTACATGTAATAGAATTTTCCTGTAGTTGTACACTTGATTTTTTAAAAGGAACATATTTTACTTTTAGTGCAGTTTGAAGATTACAGAAAAATTGAGTAGGAAGGATAAAGGTCCCATTCTCCCTTCTCGATCTTGCATGTGGTTTCCCCTATTACAAACATCTTGGATTAATGTGAGACGTTTGCTACAATTGATGTACCAATATTGATATATTATTATTCACTAAAGTACATAATTTGTACTACAGTTCACTCTTTGTATTGTACAGTACTATGGATTTTCATAAATGCATAATGTCATGTACCTATCACTATTATCATATAAATAGTATGATTTATATAGTTTTCACTGCCTGAAAAACTCAACCTGTTCATTCCCCCTCCTCTCTCTGAATCCTAAGCAACCCCTGATTTTTACTATGCCCAAATTTTTCCTGAAAGTCATATAGTTAAAATCATGCAGTTTGGTTTCGTTAGCTTAGCAATATGCATTTAAGGGACCCAAGATATTTTTTTGTGTGTGGCTTGATATTTCATCTTTGTGTTGCTGATGATATTCCATTGTATGGGTGTACTGTAGTTTTTCTTCCCTCTTCACCCTCTGAAGGGCATCTTGGTTGTTTCCTATATCTGGCATTTCTGAATGAAGGTATGGTAAACATTCACAGGAAGACTTATGGGTGGACATAGGTTTTAATTCTTTTGGATAAATATCAGGGTGTATGATTTCTGGATTGGATGACAAGACTATATTTAGCTTTGTAAGAAGCTGGTGAACTATCTTCCTCCTCCAAAATGACTACAATTTTATATTGCCATTAGCAGTGAATAAAAGTTCCTGTTGCTCCACATCCTGACCAGCACTTGGTATTGCACCTGCTCTAGGTTTGGGGATTATAATGGGTGAGATTTCTGTGTAGTCCTATCTATCAATATTTATTTCACACTTTCTTAATGACATGCAATGTTGAGCCTCCATTCATATACTTATTTGCCATCTGTATATCATTGGTGAGGTGTCCATATCTTTCCCCACTTTTAAATTGAGTTGTTTGTTTTCTTGTTTAGTTTTGAGGATTCTTTGTATATTTAGGATACAATTTATTTAATGTGTTATTTAAATATTTTCCCCCACTTTGTGGCTTGTCTTTTTATTTCCTTGTGAGTTGCTTTTGTAGCATAGATTTTTTTTAATGTTAATAAAATCTAAATTATTAATTTTTTCCTTTGTGGATTATGCTTTTTCTGTTGTGTCTTGCAAGTCATTACTAAGTCCAGGGTTACCTAGATTTTATCTTATTTTATAGAAATTATAAATTTTCATTATACAGTTAGGTCTATGCTCCATTCTGAATTAACTTTTGCAAAAGGATATAAAATCTGTGTTTTGGGCATGTGGGTGTCTAGTTATTCCAGCACTGATAACTGAGAAGAATAATTATTCTTCAAGAAAATTGTCTTGTTTCTTTGTCAAAGATGTGTTTATTATATTTGTGTGCACCTATGTCAGGGCTCTCTATTCTGTCCCATTGGTACATTTGTCTATTCTTTGGCCAAGACTGCACTATTGTGCTTATTGTAGTCTTATAGCAATTCTGGAATTTAGAGAGTGTCATTCGTTTCACTTTGTTCTTCTTCTTCAATATTGGGTTGACTATTTTAGGTCTTTTACCTTTACATCTAAACTTCAGAATTACTTGGTTGCTATCCACAAAATAACTCACTGCCATCTTGACTGGGAATTTGTGGAATCTACACATCAATTTGGGAAGAACTGACAACAATATTGATTCTTCTCATTCAAGAACAGGGAAGATCTTTCCATTTATTCAGATATCTTTGGCTTGGTTATCAGAGGACCATATCAGACAGGAGACCAGAAGTCCCTCTACACCCAAGTTCTAATGTTTCTATACTAATGAAACATCATACTGTAATTCCATAAACCCAGTGTCTGTGAAAACGTGTAAGTCCATTTTACAATGATGTGTACTCCAGCAAGAGGCATTGGAATGCTTACATTTGACCTGTGACCTTGTGAAGATTCCATCCATCCAATCCTAAATAAGTAAGCATGTGCGTAGAACCAGATATGTATTCTAAAGACCCCAGAAGAAGAATATATGGAGTGTCTTCCTTTGACTTGTTGACTTACATAGAAAGAATTCAGAGCATTAAATAGTTCACTATTTGAACAACCACTGCCCCATACATATGAAGGAGTCAAGAAAAACAATGGCCTTGATTTTGAACTTGGTTGGGTTTACTCACACAAGGAAGGTATAGAAGTAAAAATGCCTCTCACCCAAGCCACTTTGAGCATTGTCTGGTGCAAAAGAGAAATGAAAAAGAAGACGGACAACATTTATACAGTGACTATTTCTTTTTCTTTCTTCTTTTTTTCTGTCTAATAAGCAGCAGGAGGGAAAAAGCTTTTCACATGCCATGGACTTCCATGAAAAATTCTTCTTGAAGACTAATTCTGGTCCTTCAGAAAACCTGGGAGAGAAGAAAACAAAATTCGCACAGCAGATCCAAGTAAATGTACTGGTGTGACCACCCTAATATAAAAGGAAAGACTAACCCAAACTCACATTGACATGTTCTTAGATGAACTTTTTAAACCTCTGTTGATGTGACCTTTAAATTGGAAAAAACATTATGAGTCGCATGATCTATAAGGAAAATATTTATGTCACACAAACTAATGCTGTTTAATATATGCTGAAATGCTTAATTATCTTAATTATCTTATTTTATTATTTTATTATTTTATTTTTTATTATTTATTTTATTTTATTTTTTATTCTTTTGTTTTTTGTTTTTTATCTATAAATTTTATTTTTACCCTTCCCCCAGAATTTCAGATGGATTGTAAGTTTTATCTTAATTCAAATGAACCACATACCATCCCTCCCTCTCTTTTCCTTTCCTTTCTTCCTTTTTCTCTTCTCCTTTTCTTCTTGGAGATGTTTCCCCCGAAATCTTTCATCTCTCCTCTTTACCCTGGGATATAGTCTCTGAGTCTGAGGCACAGCTATATCTTAAATTTTTCATCACCACCATCACCGCCTATCACCCAACCACTATCCTAGATATTCTCTTTTCTATCTTCATTGTATTGAATCTTCTTTTTTATGACTATTGGAATTTCCTTTTTTTTCTTCCTCATTTTGGTAGATTATATCCTCCAGAGGCTTCCTGTGAAAGGCGAGAAAAGTGAATTGGGGTAAATTGGAGGGGGAGACTATTTTTACTTTTTAAACATTAAGAGCTCTCTTTTTTAAAAAAGATTTTATTTATTTGACAGAGAGAGACACAGCGAGTGAGAGAACACAAGCAGGGGAAGTGGGAGAAGGAGAAGCAGGCTTCCCACCGAGCAGGGAGCCCAATGCTGCACTTAATATCAGGACCCTGAGATCATGACCTGAGCCGGAGGCAGACACTGAATGACTGAGCCACCCAGGCACCCCTTAATTATTTTATTTTTTAAAAATCACTTTTGTTCTCCTGTTCATGGGATGGAAGAAGGGCTGGTAGCAGTTAGTAAAAATGATATTTTTTCTGTTCTGCCGCAGGGTACATGTTTCTAAACACACAAACATGTACCAAAAAGGGTATGAAATTGAGACCAAAGTTTACTTGTGTATAATTAATAAAAATAATCTGGATGAAGAGAAATCTCAGTATGGAGACAAAGAGGTTAACATGAAATCTAGATGGGTGGCTGGATGAGTACAGTTGAAAAATTGCACAATTATGTCTCTGATCATGTGTGTTTTTATGCAGTGTAAGTCACAGGTCAAATGTAAGCATTTGTTTTTATTTTGTGCAATGATCATGTCCAGTACACTGTGTAAAGCCAAACTGAATAAGATAAATGCATGATCCTAATTCAGCGTGATTGGGACTTCCTGCTGACATTTATATATTGGCTTAAATACATCATTATTTTTATTAGATTATTGAATGAATTGTATTTGTAAAAGCTAATAATCAATGTAAGTTTAAGAAAAATCATATTGTTAAAAGGAAGGTAGATGCTTACACCTAAAATTAACATACCCTTCTTAATGCAAATCAGAAGGATCAATGTATCGAAACATTACTCTTGTGGCCAGATAGTAAGAACTAATAAAAGGTTCAGTAATAATCCTATATTTATCAAATTTGCTGTCGAAGCAATTTTAATAGCAAGAATGTGGAAGTGTTAGGAGAGAATAATTAATGGTAGTGTGGGGTGATCTAAGGAACCTCAAGTTTGTCGGCTTCTTTCTGTTCTCATTTCTGCATTAACCCACCAGATGACTTTGCAGCAGCCATTCTTATTTTTCCCTTTGAAACTCTGTTTCCTTATCTTTCACTTGAGTTCTTTGAACCAGTCTTTTTGGGTGGGGGGCAGAGGGAGAGGGAGAGAGGAGTTCTTAAGCAGGCTCCATGGCCAGCATAGAGCCTGACACAGGGCTCAATCACATGACCCTGAGGTCTTGATCTGAGCTGAAATCAAGAGCTGGATACTCAAAGGACCGAGCCACCCAGGTGCCCCAGTTAAACAAGTCTTTAAATTCTCATCTGATTGAAAGACTAAATTTATGAGATTGCGAAGGAATCCAACCAGACCCCCATCTCCATGACTGCATGTAGCCAGGTTGAATGTAAACTACTCAAAGCAGGCTTGAAATATAATTTCTATTGGAGTTCACTGGAGACTCAGGTGTCGAGGTGCCTGTATTTCCTGCCATAGGTGCTGAACACATACAAATTCTCCAAAATTTAGTGCCAAATAGTAAATTCATTTGAAACAGATTTAAAAGTGATTTTTTTCTAAGTCAGAATAGGTGATGTTTTTATGTAGTTCTTGATATGCTTTTGATCTCGTTTGATTTCCTGAGACCCACTACACAATGGAAACCTTTATTCCCATTGGTGATAATATATACTCACTGTCATCAGAGCTTCATGCATGCCAGAGGGGCTGTGCTTTATTGGTACAGAATTCTCTCAGTGTGTTCCACAGTCATAATGAGAATGGTAATCAGGATTCACCAAACACTGGGCATCTGTCAAGCACTGTTCTAAGTTCCCATGTACTAACTCACTTAATGCTCCAAACAGACCTGTGAAATGGCTATTTATTTTCCTTATTTTACCGAGGAGGAAATACAGAGATAGCAAGGATCATTAATTTGCTTAAAAGTACTCAACTTTTAAGTGGCAGAGTCAGACGTTTAACCCATTTACTGTACACTTGTCCTGGAGTCCATAATCCTAAGTATTTTATTTCATGATTACTCTCTGTGTGACCTGAATATTCTGGGTACCAATATAGTTCCTGAAATTATAAGTTGGTGTAACCTTATTCAGGTAGTTATCTATTACAATACTAGATGCTAAAGGCCCATTGCCTTCTGGAGATTCAAAGCAAGTTTTTTTGTTTTTGTTTTTGTTTTTTTGTTTTTGTTTTTTCTGTAAGCCACAGGTGAAAGTCTTAGCTAAACACAGCCAAGTGAAATATCCCAGAGCTTGCCCTCTTAGAATCCATTGCAACTTTTGGTGTTGTTCCTGCAACATTTGACAGGAGTCTCTGTGCCATGAGAATTACAATTAAAATAGTCATTCATGTGTGTATGGGCGGGGAGGGCCTTTTTACTACAATTAAGGAGAACCCTGAAACTAGCACAGAGCCTGGCACTGTAGATATAGTTGGTTATTAAACCTTATACTTGCTATGATCGACTTGAGGTGTGGTACATGCATGAAATTTTACTTATTCCTTACAGAAATTTTCTCAAAATTGAAGGGATTCCTTTTCTTCTGATACACATTTTGCAAGTGTCAGCTATAGTTACTCACTTAATATTCTCTCTTTCTTCTATGTGGCTTTTCTCAGATTCCATCTCTCCTTAAACTGCTTCACAGTAAAAAGAGAGAGAGAGAGAGAGAGAGAGAGTGAGGTGTTCAGACTTCCTGATAAGAAGACATTGCTTGATCCAATAAATATTTACTGAGCACTCACAATAGGCTATGCCCTTAGGAGTTGAATAGAAGTTAACAAAGATTACATGACTCAGAAACAATTAAATAGGCCCCATCTTTTATGTAGTGTTAGTCAATATTTTTCTGTCCTGTGGTACTTAACTGTGGTATCCCTGGTATGCGTGGGTTACAATATAATCACAGAGACCTGCTGTTGGGCACAAATAGTTCTGATTAATTTATTCATTGCATGTTAACAATGGATTTTCTGAGAGAGTACAGATTTTTAGTGGAAGCACATCATAACAATGTATCCAACTAGTAGTGAATATTGAATGAGATGCAGCATCTCACAAGGAACCAGTAATCGTGCTAGTCTCAATAGAAAATAAAAGGTTGTTTTTAGAAAATAACTTTTTTCTTCCTAGAGATATATTGCTCTATGAAGGGGTTGACTCTCAGGCATCTTCAGAACCGACAGTGTCTTCTTCATGAGATAGGCTCTGTTTTCTCAGGCTGGGAAATGTGTCTTGATATGTTTTACAGGTAGGGTTCAATGTCAGTATGATCACTTGTGTGATCTGTGAGAAAACACATGTAAGCATTCAAGTACATACCGAGATAAACTAAACCTTCTGAGGAAGCAACATGAGTATGACAAGTATTGAAGAATGAAAAACTAGCAAGCATTCCAATCCTTGTGGCTTTTCCAGGATCCCAGGCCATTTTGGTATTGGATTGTCCTTTTAAAAGAAGAAGAAGAAGATGAAGAAGAATATTCTGGTTTATACAGTTTTTGGAAATTTTATTGATGTGTTGGAAGCAGCCTGAAAACACAAACCTGAATATCTGTTGCAGGGGTCTCAAAATAAACTGTTAATAAAGCTTTTGTATAAAAAAATGCTTTCTTATTTTGCCACTGACAATTTTTTTTGACAATTTTGTTTTTGACCCAGAGATGATTACCATCAGAAAATTCTTTTTCAGGAGTTTTGAGAACATTGTGACGTGCTGCTCAAATATTGGTCCTTTTTGCATCGTTCAGCATCAATAGATTTTACAAATTATGATTATTACCTTTTGCATATCAAATAGAAGATATTGAAAGGAAAATATTTTAAGATAAAAGGGACTGCATACTATCATGGAGTAGATCTATTTAGTAGGAAAGTCAATTCAAGATGAAAATGAATGTGAAAAAAAGAAAGTCAATGTGAAGGTATATATAAATGTATACATATACATATATATGTATATGTATACATATGTATATATACATATATATGTATACGTATACATATATATGTATATGTGTGTATATATATATATACCCACACATATATATATATACATATATATATTCCCAGATAAGAAAGAGCAACAGAAAGCATTGTTTCCTGACCTTTATCATTCATGGGGAGGTTCAAAAGCTCTCCCTCACTCTATTCTGACTAACGACATCATCATCAGGCTTGACTACGTTCTCCATGGATCTTTAATCCTCCTCCATGTGCAGCTCTGAGCAGCTTTGGGGATAGGATGTAGGAAGACTACTTAAGAAAAAGAAAATGTAAATAAAAAGAAACTAAATGAATGTAGTCAGGCTGGAAAAGGAAAGTGTTGAAAAAGCAGCATAATTTTGTTCAAAAATAGGGTCTAGATTTTAAGAAACTGAAAGATCTTCCTTTAGACATTCAGAATCCTTCCATTTGTATTTTTCAAAAGAGGTAAAAGAAAATTTATGCAGAAAAAAAATTATACGACTGTAGGAGTAGTAAAGGAAGACTATAATGTAAAATTTCCATGTTATACTCACTGATAGATTTATATTGCTCTTTTAAAGGTAAACATAAGTCAGTGCCATGGACAATCTAATTGTTCCTGGTGAAACGATGTATTAAATAACTCATTTTATTTTTTTAATTTTTTTTAATTTATTTTTTGCCCGAGGGGTAAAGGTCTGTGAATCATCAGGCTTACACTGTTCACAGCATTCACCATAGCACAAAACCTCCCCAAAGTCCATAACTCATCCACCCTATCCCTGCCCTCCTACCCCCCAGTAACACTCAGTTTGTTTTGGGTGATTAAGAGTCTCTTATGGTTTGTCTCCTTCCTGATCATATCTTGTTTCATTATTTTTCCCTCCCTAACCCTGACGACCTCCAGCCCTGCCCCTAAAGTTCCTCATATCACAGAGATCATATGATAATTGTCTTTCTCTGATTGACTTATTCTGCTGAGCAAAATGCCCTCTAGTTCCATCCACGTCATTGCAAAAGACAAGATTTCATTTCTTTTGATGGCTACATAGTATTCCATTGTGTATATGTGTGTATATATATATATATGTATATATATGTATGTATACACACACACACACACACATCTTCTTTATCCATTCATCTGCTGATGGACATCTAGATTCTTTTCATAGTTTGGCTATTGTGGACATAGCTGATATAAACATTCAGGTGCATGTGACCCAGAGGATCCCTACCTTTGTAACGTTAGGGTAAATACCCAGTAGTGCAATTGTGGGGTTGTAGGGTAGCTCTATTTTCAACGTTTGGAGGAAACTCCATCCTGTTTTCCCGAGTGGCTGCACCGCGTTGCATTCAAAACAGTGTAGGAGAGTTCCCCTTTCCCCGCGTCTTTGCCAACATCTGCCATTTCCTGTCTTGTTCATTTTAGCCATTCTGACTGGTGTGAGGTGGTATCTCACTGTGGTTTTGATTTGTATTTCCCTGAGGCCAAGTGATGTTGAGCACTTTCACAACATTTGGATGTCTTCTTTGGAGAAATGTCTGTTCATGTCTTCTGCCCATTTCTTGACTCGTGTATTTGTTCCATGGGTGTTGAGTTTGACAAGTTCTTTATAGATTTTGGATATAAGTCCTTTATCTGATATGCCATTTGCAAATATCTTCTCCCATTCTGTCAGTTGTCTTTTGGTTTTGTTGACTGTTTCCTTTGCTGTGCAAACGCTTTTAATCTTGATGAAGTCCCAATAGTTCATTTTTGCCCTTGCTTCCCTTGCCTTTGGTAATGTTCCTAGGAACAAGTTGCTGCGGCTGAAGTCGAAGAGGTTGCTACCTGTGTTCTCCTCAAGGATTTTGATGGATTCCTTTCTCACATTGAGGTCTTTCATCCATTTTGAGTCTATTTCTGTGTGCAGTGTAAGGAAATGTTCCAGTTTCATTTTTCTGCATTTAGCTGTCCAGTTTTCCCAACACCATTTGTTGAAGAGACTTTTTCCCACTGGACATTCTTTCCTGCTTTGTTGAAGATTAGTTGACCATAGAGTTGAGGGTCCATTTCTGGGCTCTCCATTCTGTTCCACTGATCTATGTGTCTGTTTTTGTGCCAGAAACATACTCTCTTGATGATGACAGCTGTGTAAAAGAGCTTGAAGGCTGGTATTGTGATGCCTCCAACTTTGGTTTTCTTTTTCAACATTCCTTTGGCTATTTGGGGTCTTTTCTGCTTCCATATAAATTTTAGGATTATTTATTCCATTTATTTGAAATAAATTGCTGGTATTTTGATGTAGATTACACTAAATGTGCAGATTGCACTAGGTAGCATAGACATTTTCACAGTATTTGTTCTTCTAATCCATGAGCATGGAATGTTTTTCACATCTTTATGTCTTCCTCAATTTCTTTCATGAGTACTTTAGAGTTTTCTGAATACAGATTCTTTGCCTCTTTGTTTAGGTTTATTCCTAAGTATCTTATGGTTTTGGGGGCAATTGTAAATGGGATTGACTCTTTAATATCTCTTTCTTCTGTTTTATTTTTACTATATAGAAATGCAACTGAGGGCACCTGGGTGGGCTCAGTGGGCTAAAGCCTCTGCCTTCAGCTCAGGTCATGGTCTCAGGGTCCTGGGATCGAGGCCTGCATCGGGGTGTTCTCAGAGAGAGTCTGTAGGATCTGGTCCAAGTTCATGTGTAGCTGCTTCAGAGAAAGGAGAGTGTGTTTGTGGCCCAGGTTACTGTCAATATTGGGCTCCCTCATACGTGGGGAGCCTGCTTCTCCTCTGTCTGCTGTTCCCCTGCTTGTGCTCTCTCTCACTCACTCACTCTCTGGCAAATAAAATCTTTAAAAAAATCAGAGAGGATTTGGACCCCTCAAGAATAACACTGGAAGTTAGAAGGCAATAAACCATAACTTCTCTGAGGGAAACTTATTTCCTAAAATTAAAATAAATGAATGAATGAATGAATTATTTAATTAGTTAAAATCCCTAAGTGCCAGGATGTGTGCACATCACAGATACTGGCTTCAGCTATTTGTCCACCACGTCATACCTCTGAAGGCTCTACCTATATTGGTTCTGCTAAGTGTGGGACTTCAGGCTGCAGAAGCTCCTGGCCAAGAGGAGGTGGCATCTCTTGTCTCTGACAGGCTTCCCGCTGCTGATCACCATGGAGCAGTGGGGCCTGTTGTGGCTGCAGGAGGTGGAGGAGCAGGAGCTGATGAGCTGCCCTGCAGCCACCCCCGAGGTCTCCAAGTACTTCTCCCAGCACCTGCCCTTCTGTGTCCTCCCCAAGTAGGGTGGGCCTCCCTGTCCCTGGCACAGGAAGCTGCCAAGCTCTGGGCAGGGTGTCTTTTCCAGGCCCTGACCTCAGGGGAGACCTCTAGCACTTGGCCCAGCATATGAGGCCTTCAAATCCAGTGAAAGCCCTGCCTTCCGCACCTCCTGGCTGCACCCAGGTGGGGGGGGGCAGCCCTGTGCACTCACACACATGCGCATGAATGCACACACAGACTCCTGCCTGCCCCTGGTGCCTACACTTCATGCCCTTCCTCCACCACAACACAACCACCTCCTTCTTTCTTCCTGCTGGGGGACAGGGCTTGTCCTAGGGGGCTATTTGAGTTCTCCTGACAGCCGCCCTCATAGCCTTCCTTGTCACAGCCTATTCTGTCTTCCTGCTGTCCCCCCATCTTGGGCAGGGCCCAGAGGGATTGAGGGGATCTGGGTACCTCAGGATACAGGGGCCAGAAGAGCTCAAGGACACCCCACATCTTCCACTGCACCAAGCCTAGAGTCCTTGGAGAGGTGTGTGGGGAACAGACCACCGCCAAAGGCATGGCCCACCAATCAGCCTAACTTCAATGGGCCCTCATGCCAGCCTGACCCAAGAGACCTCCCTTTTGTTCTTACTGCTGTACGACGCAGCCCTTGCTCACCCCATCCCCACCAACAGGCATACAGGTCTTCGGACCAGGCTAGGGAAGAACTGTGTTTGAGGGAGGGACAGACTGGCTGACAAGGATCTTACTATAATCAACATTAATGGAGCTGGCTATAGCTTTCTTCAACCCTGGGGGTTACAGCCACCTTGAGAGACCAAAAGCTGGGGCGACCCTCAGGCTTGGCAAGCCCTGCATGCAGTATTGTGTGGGCCCCACACCACAACACCCGTAGCCAGCTGGGCCCAGCCTCCTCAGTGCCACACTATATGTATCCTGGGCAGGTCTCTATCAGGTGGAAGCTGGACAAGCAGGGCTCAGGCAAACCTCAGAGTCAGCACCAGTCAGCAAGTCCAGTCGTACAAGTGGCCAGCACACCCTCAGCGCCCAGAGGACAGAGGACTCCTTTCTACCTGCCCCCCTCCCCTCCCCAGCTGCCCAAATCTCCGCCTGCATGAAGGGGCTCTGGCCGTGATCTGTCCAAACCCAAGACACATCCAAGTCCCAAGCGGACACTGGCACATCCTGACAATTGTTGAGGAGGGGCTGGGACCCCTTCCCATCCTAACCTTGAGCCCCAAGAAGTACAGTGCCCACCCCCAATCTTTGGACGCCCCATCTCAGTAGAAGAAAGCAAACAGTTTCCAGAGAGCCAGAGACTGAGAGCCAGAGCCAGAAAGCGAGAGATGCTGTTGAAGCAGAGAAATAGTTCAACAGCTCAAAGATTTCCCAAAGGGGAAAAATAAAACACCATCTAGCACCAGAGGTGATGGATACATCAGCAGTGCCATGAGGTCACACTTTATGGGATAAGATGATAGAACTGACTGTGGATGAATATCACCAGGCAGCAGGTTCACAAACAAACAAAGGGTTTATTCCTGTCCAACTTCCCCAGTCCCTCTGGGGATGTGCAGTTGAGGTCTGATACCTCATCTGTCCCTACCTTCCAGGGATACCCTGTGATGTGTCACCTTGCAGGCATAATCTGGGTTTTTCTCTTCTGCTGAAGAACAGGTCTTCCAACAGATATGTACCCCCTGTGTGTGTCTCCAGGTTAAGTTTCTCAATGAAAATATTCTGAAGCCAAGGTCTGTGGGCCCAAAGGTCTTTGTACTACTCCCTCTTTATCTGAGACACTGTGAGTCTCAGATAAAGCTGTTCCCACCACCATGATCTGCAGCACAGTAATGGTCAGGCTCATCCTCAGGCTGCAGCCCAGAGATGAGCAGAAGCCCTGCACGGGCTGAGGCATCTTTGGAGCCAGAGAAGCACCTGGGGATCCCAGAGACCTGTTGAGCCTGAGGAGCACTTCAGAAGATACTCGGGAGGGCTTCCTGGCTGCTGCTGGAAACCAGGCTAAGGCAGAAGTCCCCACTCTGAAGCCACTGGTCAGGGAGCAGGTGAGTCTGGCTGATGCTCCCAGGGATGCAGAGAGAGAGGGCAGCTGACACGGCACAGGCTGGGACATAGAACCTGCAACACGTTTATGGGTGATGCCCTCCAACCTCTAAGCCAGAGTGGCTGACATAGGCTGACTGGTTGCTCTGTGTTCCTGGGGATTCCTGTACTTACTGGGGCAGTGAGAGGGTGGGACAAAGATTTAAAAATCCAAGCCATGGTGACACGGTCACCACGGTCTAGTCCCCACAGGGGCTGGGCTCCTTTTCTCCACAGGAGGGGCTATCCATGCACATGGGGTCCATCCAGTGACTCATGGGGTCCATCCAGTGACTGCTCAGCCCCTCCTTGAGCCCTGGTGCTGGAGCTCAGCTCACAGCACACACTGAGGATGATAGCGGTTGGTCTCAGCCCTGGGGAAAGCCCTGGGAGGAAGCACCTGCTGAGACCACACACAGGTCCCTACTCAGGGGAGTCGACCAGCCAGAGAGGACACAGCTGAGGAGTCCACATCAGGGAGCACATAACCCAGCCTCCAATCCCAGGCTCCTTTGCTTGAATTGTCCTTCCTGACAATTCCAGCAATTTACACAGCTGTCCACCTGTGTAAAGACCTCAGGACAATTCCACAGCAAGCCCATCTGGTCACAGAGCAAACACTTCATCATGGCCTAAAGCCCTGAGAGCCCAGCTGGTTTCTGTCCCCTTAGTGTGGGGGCACTTTGATCCCCATGCTCTCAGCCCCTCCTAAATCAAATCCCCACTGCCTTGGACCCCTACTCTGCAAACTCTGGGCTCAGGGCATGTTCTTCACTGAGTCCCAGTGATTTCCCAGAGCTGAACATGCCCTTGTCTGGGCTTTGTATTAACAAAGAGGGGGGAGGATTTTCACGTGGGCCCAATTCATCAGAAACTGAAGGGTCACAACATCCCCACCACTTATGGAAGCTGTTTTCCTTCCACAAGCCTGCCTGTGCTCAGGTGCCTCCCATGCTGACAAGGATGAGAGGCTATTCTTGGGATAATGCTGGTCAGGGAGGCAGAAGAGGAGACTAAAGGCAGGGTGAGCATGGGCTCTAACCCCTTGTCAACTTGTGGCACGTGCTTCCACTGAGTGGATTTTGTGGTCAGAGCAAGACAACAGGTGATGGAGAAGAGTTTGTAATCTGTCCGAGAAAGCAAGGCCACAGTGTGAAACACCTATGAAGTCCACACACACGCTATTGGCACAGAGGACCTTGTCCACACCCACATAGGACAAGCCTCAGCACATCATTGGGTGCATTTAATAACAATAACTCAATGATCAACATCCCCATGATAGATAACAAGGCTAATTTTCAGAGTCAGGTTTTTATGGGTAAATTCAAGACATCCCTACAAACCAACTGCCTGTTGAGGTCAGTATTCTACCACTTGGGAGGCTCTCTGGGGCAGGATTCAAAGCATCTCCAGGTGGCTCTCCCCCATGGGCTGCAGAGGCCCAGAGCAAACACCACTGTGTCCCCCACATTTGGTGGCCGAGGAGCATGACCTCTCGCCGTGACCAGTTCTCTCCTCCCACTGACCAGCTAAAGTTCATGGACCATCTGCCTTCATGTTTTCCAGGTATCTAACCACTGTGCTCCTGACATGCGCGACTTTTGCAGGTGTCCCTGGAGCTCGCTGTGTGACTTTCAGAGTGAGAGTTGCCAGCCTTATAGGGAATGGGGGAAAATCAGAGCACCTGGTCAGTGTCCTAAAAGGTACTTAATCTCTCAGCCATATCAACCTTGACCTTTGGTTCCTGAGTGAGGTCCCTGGTTAGGATCCAATCTGACTGTTCTGCACCTCCATTGAAGTCCTGCCGAGAGGGCCTTGCCCTCTCCCGGGGAGACAGAAGACTTGCCACATGTGTCCAAAGCCCTTCTGAGGACTCAGCTGACAAGAGACAGACAGAGGCTGTGTCATAACAAGAACTGGCCAGGCCATGGAGAAGCTGCGACCACTGTCCCCAGCACGGTTCTTGGATTCAGGATCATCACATTCATACCAGGTATAGAAGGAGGTGTGATTAGGAGCCCAGGAGGCTGAGTGCTGGAGGATGAAGGAGTGACGTGTGTGTGTGTGTGTGTGTGTGTGTGTGTGTGTCTGCTTCAGATCTATCCCATCAGAAGATACCTTAGCATATGCTGCACCATGCCTGTCACCTGTGCAGAACCTGGGGAGCATGGGGATGGGATGGGTCCAGGCTAAGTTGCAGCCAACTCAGCTCTTCACCTTGAGATCTACAGATCTGCTGGGATCCCCCTCGGTGTCTCTCTTACTGCCACCCACATCCTCCTCATGCATATCCACCCCCAACACCTGGAGAATCCCAAGAGCTCAAAGGCCACCAGGAGGGGGCTCACAGGTGGACCTGTCTGAGGGTCACTCTCCTTCTACCCTCCACAGTGTGGGGGGTGGCTAGAGAGGAAGTTGCAGGGGAGGAAGCACATGAACATCTTGACCTAGAATCGACTCTGAGTCCAGCTCCAAGTCTGCAAAGGCTCTTGGACATCCCTGAGGAAGGGTTCACTTCCAGAGAAACTCAGTCTCAGCCATTGATTGGCTGCATGAAGTGCCAGCCAGTCTGGAGCCCAGGAATGAGCCTCCAGTGCACAGCACCTGCAAGTATCCTCAGATGTGTGCAGATGTGCACATACAGACTCCTCGGCTGAGAGATACGATAACCGGATGGCAGAGCCACCTCTTGTTACATGTGAAGCACACACAATTCAGTGCCTTTCACGAGGGGCTCAGGGCATGAACTAGGAAGGAAAAAGAATTATTCTGGAACATGTCAAATGCAGGTCTCAGAAAACAGGTGNTAGCTGCAGGTCTCGGAAAACAAGTGTGAATGTCATCCCTGGTTCCTCCTGATGACATTCTCCATGGTAGGAGCCTGCTGGTCAACCCCAGGACAATTTGAAATGCATAACAGGCAAGTGGAGAAATATCAAATGCTGAATTATTTTACCTGTGATAAGAAGGATTATGTGTACTTCAGTATCTTCTGAAATATTTGCTAAAATATAGTATAAAGACATGTTTGAAAATCCAATTTTAAATTGCATAACTGAGTATTTTAGATCTGTTTTCAATTAAAATCTTACTTCATTGATGTACAGCATTTGGTTCCACACATATAAGTTTAATTATTTCATTTTAATTACTATTTCAGGAATCCGGAGGATTAATTCTATAAAATAATTTACTTAGTTAAGAAAAACCAAGATGTGAAAATCATATATGGAGTTTAAGTTTTCAAGGCACTGAATCAGCTGATGAATCAGCTGGGCCAATTACATGAAAGACCCCTAAACTCGTTGCTCAGCTGTGTGGGCTTGTAATGAAATAAACTACAAGTTGAACTTTACAGATACAGAAAGAATGTGTTGTCTCTATAACAGCCTTTTGAATCTAAGAGAATCTCTCTTGTGAGCACTACCACCACTACCACCACCAAATATAAAAACAAAATACATCTACATTAGCATAAAACATTGTCTATCCATAGTTTGACTTTATTCTAAAAATTCAGCTGCTATGGATGAGGCTTGCAATATCATTTTTAATCCTCTCCCACCTTTTAAATGACCCAGGTCAAGTGGGACAGGAGACCTGCAGACCCTCACATGAACAGAGTCCCACGTGACAGTGGCCCCAGGGATGGGGAGGGTGCAGAGGGCTGTGGGGCAGACCCCTGAGCAAATCATTCTCCATGGGGCAGCAGAGACCTGGCAGACATGTCACACACTAGACTGTGTGTATGACCATACACCTTATGGGTACACAAGAACCCCATCAGACAAGAGGAGCGTGTGTGGGTGTGAGGAATCCATGGCAGGACAATAAATGGGAAAATAAAGAAGGAACGTGACAGACATGCCCGAGGAAGGGATCCCATAGGACCCATGTCCTCCTGTGTCTGTGAGTTGAGGGAAAGAGGGAATAAAATATGAGTCTTAGCTGTCAGGTTTGGAGACTGTGAAGAAGAAGGGGGCACCCCTGAGTGAGGATGGGACAACAGAACCAGCAGGAAGAGGTGATAATCAATTAAATGTGTGTGGAGGACATTGGGCAGGTGCCATCATGGCAGTGAATCCCTGTGGTCACAGCTGAGGGTCCAGCTCCTCTCAGGCAGGAAAGCCGCCATAAATGCTCATCCCCTGAAGGGTCCTTAGGAGGGATTACCTTGCACCCAGAAAAAAATCCCAGGAGAAACTGATGAGTGTGTGAGATCCCTGTGGCTTGATCCTGTACAGAGAGGGAGGGTGGCAAGGAGAGGTCCCCAGGGCGCTCTGGGACCCATGCAGAGAAGCACTCTTTTAACAAGTGTGGATTCATTCATTCTTCCCAGTTCTGTGGATCCAGGAGCTCTGACCCAAAGCCCCCGCCCCTTAGCTCCTTCCCTCCCATTCTTTCCCCCAGGCTTGGAAACCTGATAGTGGCAGCCAAGGTCAGCCCAGGGGTCCTGGGGCACAGAAGCAGGAACTGCATGGTGGTCTTGGGAAAGAAGGACATGGGGTCACTGGAGAGGGATCTTCAGGTCAGGAATGTGACCTCAGGGAACCGGATCTGGAAGGATAGATGATATTGTGAGTCATCGATTAGGGAAATCCTCTTTCTTTCTTTCCTTCCTTCCTCCCTCCCTCCCTTCCTCCTTTTTCCTTTCTCTCTTTCCTTCCTTCCTTCCTTCCTTCCTTCCTTCCTTCCTTCCCTCCTTTTTCCTTCCATTTCCTGCGAGAANCTTCCAATTCCTGCGAGAACCTGGCAATGCCTGCCCCCTTGCATATTTCCTTAATTTTTTTAGCATATTTCCTTATTTTTAATGAGAATTTCATCCCCTACATCAATGGATTGATCTCTCAGCCCTAAGGTTTGGTAATTTCCCAGTGATTCTTTCTTGCCTCAAGTCCAAGCTTTAACTTCCCTTTAATTAATGATCAACAGGATAAGGGTGNATCCCTTTAATTAAAGATCAACAGGATAAGGGTGCCTTTGCACCAGCTTGCAGTTTCACAACTTTTCTTCTCTTCTATCCATGACTGTGGACAATTGGACTAGCAGATAGAAGTATTGATGTAAATCTCTTTTTTTCATTTAATCTCAATATGTGCACACTGAATATATAAAGTACTCTAAAAAGTTAAAAATCAGAACATAAATAATTTATTTGTCTTTTTTAATCCACACAACATGCACTAAGGAAGATACATGGCTTACAAAGAGTTGCATGAAAAGATTTTAATTAGAGAATGAAAGATTCTTACATGTATATTAGAATGGAAACAAAAATGACCAAAAATTATAAAGCCTGCCTGCTAATTTTCCATGATGATACAGGCATAGACATAAATATGAAATCCATTTGTCCCCTGGAAATCAACAAAGACATGAAGTATTTTACTTTTTTAATTGTATGTATGTATGTATGTATTTAATGTTAAGTTAATCACCATACAGTAAATACTTGATTAGTTTGTGATGTAGTGTTCCATGATTATTTGCATATAACACCCAGTGATCATTGTAATATGTGTCCTCCTTAATACCCCTCACCAAAACGTTTTTAAACAAAATAGGAACTAAATGTTGAAATAATGAAGATTGACTTGGTACACACAGGAAGCTAGTGTCCTTTGGACAATCAGCTAAACCTGGGCTGTTGATCCCCACACGGTGATTTCTCTCCATGGGTTATCCATGGAGGCATATTTAAGTGAGAATTTTGGCAACTACTGAAAGTATATCCCCCTGGCTTAATCATGTTGGCAGCTTCTAGAACTACCAAACTGAACTGGGAACTTTCAAAGGGAGACATATCTCCCAGCCATATTTAAATTTGCCACTAAATTAAAATGAAACGTTTCCCTCACAGTAAAGGCTCTGCTTTATTTTAATTTAAAATTAAGGGACTGATTAAGAAGAACTTCTATGAGGCAAGAAACTTAATTTGTGATGCAAAGTGGGGCAAAGTGTAGTAAAAAGTATACATATAAACTCAACTTTTGTTTTACAGAAATACATTACTGCCCATCCCAGAGGCCCAGGGAATACTGTGTTTGACTTTAAAATGAGATGGAGAGAAAAAAAAACACAAACAACAACAACCACACAAAGTGTGAGCACCATTGAGGTGAGCTGCCAGGGCTTTTTACATAATTGACCAAGAGACAGAATTTTAGGTTAAAAGCAGCTCATTCAGACAATATGGGTTCTGAACTCCAGGCTCAGGGCCAGTTCCCAGAGGCAAACAAATACTGCTTTGGAGTGAAATCTCTGTTATGGAGGGGAAGCTCCTCAGAAAGCTCATCTCTTTAATTAGCTTTCTCATTTGCAAGCAAACAGCACAGCCTGGGGGCGGGGAGAAGCCCAGGTGACACTCTGTCCTGAAAATACACATATAGCCTGGTCCTGGCTGGCTCAGTCCCTGGGGCATGTGGCTCTTGTTCTCAAGGTTGCAAGATTGAGCTCCACACTTGGTGTAGAGATTATGTAAAAATAAAATCTTTAAAAAAATAAAAATATGCATATGTGTGTAATGATTCCTAAAACATAGTTTGATGATGGGTGCTCCCTTCTGGATGGTTATCATCTTCTGTTCTACACGTTTCACGAGGGAAAATGTATTAGTGACGCTAATATTTATTAGTATTAATATTACATTTTGTCTAACATTTGCGAGGCTCCATGGGTGCTGTGTGTAAGGAAAGGACAGGGTTCCAGCGGGGCCCCATTTCATGCCAGAATCCCCATGGAATATATTCTACTGCTGTCACTAGGGAAGGGATTAACCACCCCAATACATGCGTCACCTCTTGGAACCTACAGCCCCAGGGCTTTGTCCCAGCCCCTCATCTGTCTCTGTCACTGTGCTTAGCACTGGTCAGGCATACACCTGACCGGAAGCCCCTCAGAAGTTTCTCAATAAAAGAGGCTCAGAGACAAGGCCTGTGGGCCCAGGGGTTTTTGTCTCACTTCCTCGTTGTCTGAGACACGGTGGGTAACCATAGCTGCTCCCACCGCCATGAGTTGTAGCACAGTAATAGTCAGCCTTGTCCCCTGGCTGCAGCCCAGAGATGAGCAAAATTGCCATATTAGTGGAGGCATCTTTAGATCCAGAGACATGACTGGGGACCCCAGGTCCCAGCTGCTTGTACAGGAAAAGCCAGGGAGGACTCCTCGGCTGCTCCTGGCAGGAGTACATGTTTTTACCAAGAACACTGATGTCCCTGCCCAGGGTGCAGGTGAGTCTGGCCAATGATCCCAGAGATGCAGAGGGGGAGGGTGGCAGAGTCAGCACAGGCTGGGACAGGGAACTTGCAAACAGACACTTTAGAATGAAGAGAAGGGATAGGGTGCATGTGGTTGAGGAGCTGAGCCAGAGGGATCTGACTCAGGCTGGGGGGCCACCCTCTGGCACTGGGTCCTGTCCCTGCCTGTGCAGTGATAGAGGAGCACAGGGAGGACAGGCCTCCAGGCCATGGTGACACAGCCTCTTGTCAGGCCACAGAGCTGGGTCTGGGCTGCCCCTGGCCTGTCTTATCCCCTATCCAGGGCCTCACAGAGGAGAGGGGCTGCTCATGCAAATGTGAGCCACCCCTGCTTCTCCCTCCTGTGCACTTACAGGGCCCTTCTGTGGCCCTTTGACTTGGTGAATTCCCTGAGGCACTATTTTCCCCCTGGTGGGCCTAGAGGAAGCAGCTGCTGGCACCTAATAGGCCCTGATTCAGGGACTTATCCAGCCTCAAAGAGGCTACACCTGCCTGGTCCCCACTGAAAGCTAGGGACTCAGCCTAGGGGACTCTTGTCAGTGGAGGGCTGCCCTGCTGGGAGACCCTGTTCTCCAGAACCCCCTCAGACATCGTCTCACCGCGCCCCCTGTTGGTCCCTGGAAGAATCTCTCCTTTCCAATAAGTGCCAAGCCTCTCCNCCCCACCGAAGGGTCTCAGAGGATGTGGGCTGGCTCTGGGTGCTGAGTGTGAACAGAAGCTTGTGGAGGGGATGCACACCTTCACAGAGGAGGACACCAAATGTGAGAATGCTGGGCCCTTCCTGAGCAGGAATGACAAGACACATAGGGGCCGTGGGGACAGGTTAGTGTCTGTGTATCCAGCAGGAACAACAGAAGGGCCATCCTGTGACCTCCCGCCCATTGGCTGTGAGATCTGTGCTTCTGGTCAGTGCTGTTCATTAGGGATTTAGGTCTGTGGGAATTTCTAGGACAGAACTTGGGACAGGGAGACATGGAAGGTGACACCAGGAGGGCGGCTGGTGGAAGCAGAGAGAAGAGGAAACAGGGAAGGGAGAAATGTCACATGTCCCCAGATGCAACACAGGGAGGTGGCCAACTGGACTCTGGGCTGAGAGAGGGAGGGATGGGTGAGAGTGTCAAGTAGATGGAGGGTGATGCCCACCGTGATGGGGATGCCCAGACCGACACAGGTGAGGCCAGATGGCAGAGGAGTTGGGGCCTGATGGTAGTCTGTTGTCCCTCTGTCACATGGCGACCATGGCGTGACCTGTGGAGACGTGTGGAAACACAGATGAACAGGGCTGGGAGACACCTTCCCTCCCCCATAGGAATGATGCAAGTAATACAGTAACGGTCTATGTGAGGGCTTAGTCGGCATCATTCCTTTATTTGTTCCTTTGTTCATTCTCATCTACATTCTTTATTTTTTAAAAAACTTTATTTGTTTGAGCGGGAGTGTGTGTGTGTGTACAAGCTGAGGGGGGGCACAGGAGAGGGAGAAGCAGACTCCCTGCTGAGCCAGACACAGGGCTTGATCCCAGGACCCTGAGGTCATGACTGGAACCTAAGGCAGATGCTCACCGACTGACTCNAAGATGCTCACCGACTGACCCATCCAGGTCCACCTTCCCTACATTCTTGAAATACACATTTAAGGAATGTCCACCTGTGTCAAAACAGTGTTTATTACGATATGAATAACATATGATTTTATATTCATTTCAGAACTGCTAGTACATTGTCTCATGCAATATGGATGGTTGCTGTTTGCCCTCCTCAATGTCTGTGTTTGAGAGCCCAACTTATATCACACAAAGNGTATCACACAAAGGTCCCTACCCAATCACTTTGTGTCTGTTTAACAAAATATCCTTTGACACACTGGAGAAAAGAATACAGTTTTACGTGCAACAAATTTGAAGATAAAGAGGACCCAAACTTTTTTTTTTTTTTAAAGATTTTATTTTTTTATTTGATACAGAGAGAAAGATCACAAGTAGGCAGAGAGGCAAGCAGAGAGAGAGGAGAGAGGAGGAAGCAGGCTCCCTGCCGAGCAGAGAGCCCGATGCGGGCCTCGATCCCAGGACCCTGGGATCATGACCTGAGCCGAAGGCAGCGGCTTTAACCCACTGAGCCACCCAGGCGCCCAAGAGGACCCAAACTTAAGAGAATAAAGAAATGGTAGAACGAATAATAGACATATCTGAAAAAACACTTGTCAGCTTCTGTAAGTCACCATACAATACAGAAATAAATGACCAATATCATATTTCTTAGAGATAGCAACAAAAACCATAAGTTTGAGAAGTAATGAAATATATTTCGTCATGAGTAAGTTGGCGAGTCCCAGTAATCAGCTGAGATCCTTAACCTTGAAGGGAGTCCTGAGAAATTCACACACATTCTCAAGGCATCATATCATGGGTCAGAAAATCCTTTGTTACTGTGAAGGTCTGAAGACAGTGGTGAACGCAAGGATTGGAAAATGGATGTTGGAGAAAAACCCAGAGCTCAGGAGCCCCTCACAATGTTGGATGGGGCAGACAGACTCTCCAAAACCCCTGCTGACTCTAGGGTGATGCTGGATGTCCCAAGGGAGAGCTGTCCTTGGGCTGGGCTTTTCATCTCTGAAGGACCCTGCCAATACACACTGTCCACTGGGGGATACAGTACCAAGGAGTCGCATCAGTGGGTCCATGTGTGAGCCGAAAAATACTTCAGTAGTTAAGGATTTTAAGGGGACGATGAGAATGCAAAAATTGACAGCTTCGACCACCCCAGGAAACAATCGAACCACATCAGAGACAGCAAATCAGTGATATCCCCAGTGCTGTTTCCAAGGAAACCAGACCCCACATTCCTTGCCCCAGATAAGGAGCTCAGAGCCTTTCCAGTATATCCTGGCTCTGGGGGCAGGTCCCTAGCCCCTTCCCCTTGTGCTTCCCCACTTCTGCTTCATTATGATGTGAACGTCTCT
>LNAC01001618.1:100161-155945 GCA_002007465.1 Ailurus styani
CTCATTCTTTTCCACTGTTCTTGGAAATAGACTTTCATGCAAATATGCTGCTGCCATTCCCCTGTCCAGGCACTGTATCCCTCTGGGTTTGTGATGGTTCTAGTCACAGGAAGAAGGAAGAGATGACTTAGGTTCCCCAGGGGCTGAGGGAGATCAGCATCCAGTTTTCTAGGGGGCTAGAGAGTCACAGTGCAGGATAGTCACATACCTGGAGAGGTAATTGCACCCAGTTCCTCTAGAACAGGCTCAGGTTCCTCCCACATGGGAGGGAGGTGGTCATCAGACTGTGCACTCTTCTCCACAGTGCCCCCTGGTACCCAGAGAATCACAGATTCCATTTAATTTTTAATTTTATTAATTTATTTTTTATTACTAATGTATAATGTATTATTTGTTTCAGGGAACAGGTCTGTGACTCATCAGTCTTACACAATGCACAGCACTCACCACAACATCTACCCTCCCCAGTGTCCATCCCCCCATCACCCCTTCTCCTCCACCCCCTTCACTCCAGTAACTCTGAATTTGTTTCCTGAGATTAGGAGTCCCTTATCCTTTGTCTCTCTCTCTCTCTGGATTTGTCTTGTTTCATTTTTTCCTCTCTTCCCCTATTGTCTTCTGCCTTGTTTCTCAAATTCCCCATATCGGTGAGATAATATGGTTATTGTCTTTCTCTAATTTACTTATTTAGCTCTAGTTCCATCCATGTCATTGCAAATGGTAACATTTCGGTTTTTGGATAGCTACATAATATTCGTGTGTGTGTGTGTGTGTGTGTGTGTGTGTGTATGACAAAGAAAGTGTGGTATATACATATATATCTCTTCTTTATCTATATTTTTATCCAATCATGTGTAGAAGAACATCTGGGCTCTTTCCATAGTTTGGCTATTGTGGACATTGCCGCTATAAACACTTGGGTGCATATGCCCCTTCGGACCACTACATTAGCATCTTTGTGGTACATACGCAGTAGTGCCATTGCTAGGCCATAGGGTTTTATTTTCAACTTGTAGTTGGTTCTTCAAAATCCTGTTCTTTAAAACACAGAATAGAACCACAACTTACTGCCTTTTGAATGAAAGTGAATAATACACAAATAAGCAAACTATGAAATGACATGTGGAAAAATTAAAAAAATTAAAAAGAATTACAATGTTAACTTCTGTTATAATAAGACATAAAAGCATACTTTAATGGGAAGAAAAGAAATGGCTCCATTAGAAAAAAGTGAATAAACAGACCAATTTCTGTGGAAAATATACGTACTCCTTGGTGGCTCTGTCAGTTAACCTTTTGCCTTCCCTTAAGCTCATGATCCCAGGGTCCTGGGATCAAGCACGCTGTGGGGCTCCCCACTCAGTAGGGAGTCAGTTTGTCCTTCTGCCCCTCCCCCTGCTCATGCATGCTCTACTCTCCCTCTCTCTCTCTCTCTCTCTCTCTCCGTCTCTCTTTCTAATAAATGAGTAAAATAATTTTAAGGAAAAAAAGAATACTATTAGGATCGGTTCTAAAAAAGGCATGAGATGGTGTTAGCTTCACAGTAAACATTAATAAGGCTTCAGAGAGAAGAAAATGTATGTTTTTGCTTCATATATATGTTATTTCAAAATATTGGAAAAACAATGGAAAATTATTTATTTATTTATTTATACTATTTTAATTAGGCTCCATGTCCAACATCTGCCTTGAACTCATGACCCTGAGGTCCAGAGTGGCATGCTCTACTGACTAAGTGAACAATTGTCCCTGGAAAATCAAAATTCTTATAGAAAGAATTGTAAACCTACACCTATCATTGTATACCTACAGCTGAAAAATAATATATAGGAAAAAGAAAGTTGTAGGTCAGTATTGACATATTTTGCAAGTGATCTAAATATAATATGAACAGTGTGACTCTAAAATCCCATCCATATTTTCATACACCATGAACATATGTGATTTACTGTGGGTATACAAGTTGAATTCCATATTAATAAATTATCTTATGTAAGGCATCCTATTAGTAAATAGATAGATGAAAATCACATTATCTCACTAGAGATTGAAAGAATCTTTGACAAACGGAAGCAAAGTCCTAACAAAAATTGCATAAAATGGAAACAGACACATTTGTACCATGGAAACACACTCTCTCCCACACGCTTAGGCCACAGTCCCCCAGACCGAGAATTAGCTACTGTATGAGGGGGGAGGATGTTTCAACAACATCAGGAACAGGCATAAATGTCCTTAACTCCATGTTTGTTCAATATCTTTCTGCAAGTATTAGACAATGAAAATGAACAAAAGAAATCACTGGTTAGATCTCAGCATTGATAGGAATAAAAAGGGAGTCACCCCAAAAGACCCAAATATACGATTCCTCAATACTCCCTGTTTGTGCAGCAGGGATAGAAGAAATCGGCCCAATGAGCAGAAAGAACAAGAATTCCTATGGAAGACTAATAGGATTTCATAGTTCTGGAAGCTTCTAGAAATAGAGAAATGACCAAGAATTAAGACCTCAGATTCCTCACTGTTCAGGGGGAGAGGAGCACCCTCGACCTGCCACCCCCAGGCCATGAATTTCAGTGTAGAGACCCTGTGTCCCAACCTGATGAGGGANCTTTGCTAGGGAGAGTATGCTGTGAGTGAACAGCCATCCCAGCGGCTGGAGTCCGATAAGCTTCACAAAGCCTCATGGCTCTGTGCAGGAGTGGACATCTGAACAAGACTGTGATTCCACTGGGAGCAAGAGAGTGTGATGGTTGCTGGGCAGGCCACCAACAGAGTGGACCACATGGACTTCACTGTTGCCACTAGGAAGTGCTTTGCACATGTGTGCTAAGATTATTTTCATAGGTGTGGAAGCCTGTGGACAAAAAAATCTCATGATTCATCCTCCTGGATCATTCAGGCCTTAGATCACTACAGGCTACATTCCTGGATTTATTANTCTGGTTTTATTAAACTTGTCGTAACTTAGCCTTTCTAACTGGAGCATCAACATCGGGTAATAGAATGTTAAAGCTAAAGAAGACCTTGGAAAATAATTTCTTCAGCCTTTGCTTCACAAAGGCCCCTAGTTCCAGAGGAGAGAGCTTCTTAGGTGGGACGAGGATCCTTCTCCAAACGATCTGAACGCGTGCAAATTATTGCAGGATTACACTGAGAATCTTATAGCCAAGATAGAGAGAGGGGGGCGATATTTACTTTCTCTCCTGAAACAATCCCCCCNGACAATCCCCCCAAAAACCACACAAAATATAGAAGTAATGATTTTTCCAGATACCGAATATCAGGCAATGAAGAGTAGAGGTTTCTAAGACAAAAGAAATAAATGAGGTGAACTCTACAGTTGTTCCAGTGTAATGTCTGCAGAGAGATTCTAGACCATGGTGCAGAGGGGGAGAACCCAGGTGGAACCGGGAGGTCTTGAGGAGAGAGAACTGGGGACCAAGCAGCTAGAATTTGGAGTGCATAGTGGAGAGTGTCCCAGAGAGAGAGAGAGAGCTCTGGATCTTCAGAGGGTGGGTGGAAAGGACACAGTGTGTACTGATGAGGGTTTGTGTGGAAGAGGCAATTCCCAACTCACTTTATAAAGCCAGGATCACTCTAGGTTATCGAAATATTACAAGAACGTATGCNTGAAGTAGATGCAAAAATTCAGCAAATAGAATTCACTGATACATACAAAGGAAAAATACGTTGTGATAAAGTGGGACTTTCCCAGGAATGTAAGGGTTTGACATAGGTACATCCATCAGGGAAATTCGACAAATTATCAAATTAAGAAAAAAAAGAAGATAATGGTCATCCTAATAAACACACAGAAAGTATCTGACAAAGGGAAATTGTGTATTTGATCAAAACTCTGCAAACTGAGGATGCCTTCGACTTGAACAGTAGCTGTGACAGCCCACATATGCTAGTACTCTCATGACTCATCCATAACAACCTACTCATGTCATAATAAACGAAAAAAGTGAATGACCTCCACCTGAGATGAGGGATGAGAGGTGTATTGGGGAGCCCCAAGCCCACCCCCCCATTTTCACGATTCACAAGGAGGACTCCTCGGACTCAGCATTTAATTGTACTTAAACGGCTGTGATTTATTGCAGCAAAAAGACATGGAAAAGACACATGGAAGCATCCAGGCAAAAACAGGCCCCAGGATCTAGAGTCTTCGCCCTGTAGAGTTACATGGGATACCATGACCTCCACCAGCAGTGATTTGTGGCAACACAAGAAAAATGTCATCTCTCAGGGAAGCTCCTTAAAGACTCAGGCTGTTCTCTGCAGGCTAGTCACAAAGGCCCTTATGCCTGGCAGGTACCCAAATTCCAGACTTCTGGAAGGAAAGCAGGTGCTCAGCGTAAAGCCCATGATTTGCACAAGTTAGGCCCAAGGAATCAGCTTTCCTGGAAGCCATCCCAAGGCTTCTGAGGGGGCCAGGCTCATATACACTTGTCTTTTTCTACTGGGCTGAACTTTACACCATCTTAGATCAGGAAGACACTGGTGAATGTCCATACAGCAGTGACCATACAATTTAAGTTATTGCTGTACCTGGTCTGTCTTGTCAGCATAGAATGGAATTGCTGGCTCTCTGAGGCAGTTTACTGAGAAGGGCAAAGAAGTTTTCTGAATATTAAGTTTTGATTCAATCATTCTGAGATCTGCTGATATGGAGGTCATAAGAGTGCAAGAAAAGTGCTCTTGTTAAGATGTGTATCCATGGAAAACTGTGTCTGATGTGTTACAGCACAAACGAGGAGGTCAGTAATTCACCTGCTCAGTATCTCCCTGACTTGATCCTAAAACCCCACTCCTATATAAGTGGTCTGCCTTCTACCTAAGAAAAAGGGAAAGCCTCCCTTGTCCTGGATTTTTTTCTAAGTAAATTCTTGTGACTCCGACAGGTGCATTTCCAAAAAGCTGTGCAAATTGGTGATCCACCCCACCCCGCCTCTTTACACAGAGAGAAACGCATTCCTCCTTCATCCACAAGTGTCCACATCACTGTCTTCTCATGAGGGTCTTGGAGGCATAGGGAGGCCAAAGGTTAAGGGGGAACTTCTTAATGAGGACCCCTGGGAAATGTGCTCAAGAGTATAACTTTCTTGGTGAGCCTTTTGCACAGCGTGGTGCTCTGGAAAGAGTAAGAAAGATGGTTTTAGTTCTAAGTGATTTTCTGAAGGAGAGGAAAATTGGATGTCACGTTAGAGTTCCCTCACTCCATTTCAGCCCATTGTAAAATGCCACGAGGAACACATTGCCCCCACGAGGGCTTCTGTGCATCAAGAATGATCACTGCCCATCCCTGATTGGCCTCCTTCCCGGGTGTTTCCTCCCATGGAGGAATGTTCGAGAACAATGTCCAAGTGACCACAGCATCCAAAAGAAATCTTCCAGAAGGCCTCTACTGCAACCATTTCCCCCACCCTGGCTAGTCCTGCAAGGCTGATGCTTTCAATATTTTTTCCCCAGTAAACACAGGATAGTAAAATCTAGAACAAATATCTGTGTTCACCACCATCCTAAGCCGCTTTTGCCATCATCTGGTGACAAGGAAGTTTCCCAGCAACACTGGCTGATCATATGTAAAGAGGCTTTTTAAAAGTATGGGGTGTGTATGGGGCAATATTCTGTTGTCACACACTCAAATTCACAGAGTGAACATCGGTGCAGAACACCACTTTAATGAAATGCTTTGCAAGGCTTAGCTGGAGAGATGTGATCAGCATTGCTGTTCAACAAATGGTTATGGATTTACTAAACCATGATTACATTTATGTAAAAAAAACCTCTACATGAATAAAAAGGAATAAATATAATTAGTGTTTGGACAGGCAGGGACAGATGAATAAAAATATTCATCTTTTATTAATCGCATACATTTTGCATAAGGAGATAATTTTTCCTGGTTTGAGCTAACATCACAGAATTATTGTACATAATTGTGGGAACACTTGGCCTGTGACAATTTAATGGCATTTTGCAAGCTGTTCCTATCAGCCAACCTTCCCCAATTGTTTCCTTAACTGCAAATAAGTTCTGAGGACCATTGACCCAGGCTAACAGTGGGCACGCAGGTGTTAAAGCATGACTGGTCTGCATATCGTAATCTCTGTCTGATTTCTTCTGAGACGCTGCTGGGGGGAAGAACAAGGCCTGCAGTCATGGGCTGTGGTCACTGGCTTTGCTCTTAGGGTTCTGGCCCTGGGAGTCTGCTCGCTTCCCATCTGCTCGGCTGGTGCCTCAGGTTGCTGGAGACACAGAAAGAAATATTTTACATTCATCTCTTAACTGACAGAAATGTATTCTCGCAGTTCCAGAGTCTAGACGTCCAAGGGCAGGTCACAGGCAAGGTTGAATTCTTCCTGAGGCCGGGAGGGAGGATCCAGCTTCTGCTGGGGGCCATCTGTACCCTTATCTCACTGTTCATGGTGTTGTGTGTGTGTGTGCATGTGCATGTGTGTGTCTCCAAATCTCCTCTTCCTTCCAGAACATGGGTCAGATCGGATCAAGGCTCCACCCTAAGGACCTCATCTTAGCTAATTACATTGGCAGTCTGCCTTTTTCCAAATACAGTCACACTTTGAGGGACTCAGGTCCAGGAGTTAAACGTGTGAATTTTTGGAAAATCCAATTCACCCCATACCAGCTGGTTCCAAATGAAATCTTCTCAGGCCTGAAGACGAGAAGGACAGAAGTGCACACTTTAAGGACTGAGATTTTTGGGAGGTGAGTGGGGTGCTGCGAAGCAAAGGAGAGAGACAAAGAGAACATTTTCTATTACTTGGACCCAGGATCCAGCCGTGCCTGAAGCCATGACTTTTTCTGAATTATTCCATTAATTCTACACATGAACTCTCACGTTCTCTTTTTACTAAAACTAATTTTGAGATGGGCTTGTCTCTTGCCACCAAAGACTTGAAATAAGTATACATACCATGGGGTGCTTATAAAAAAATTGCCTTGGGGTTGGGGGTGCCTGGGTGGCTCAGTTCAGCATTAGACTTTGAACTCAGATCAAGTCTCTATCTCAGAGTCATGAGTTTGAGCCCCGCATTGGGTTCCAGGCTGGGTGAGGTGCTTATTTAAAAAAAAATACCTGGGATAATATTAAAAACGTACATATTTTTTGTTTGTTTGTTCTTTTTACTTTTTTTAAGGATTATTTGAGAGAGAGAGAGCATGTGGGGTAACAGTCAGAGGGAGAGAATCTTAAGCAGACTGCAGCTGAGCATGGAGCCCGACTCAGGGATCCATCTCAGGACCCATGAGATCAGGATCTGAGCTGACACCAAGAGTCAGACTCTCAATGTACTGAGCCACCCCGGCACCCCCCAAAATGTACAAGCTTTTTGGAAGTCCATTGCAGGAGACGAGTCTTTTATTAGACTCGTCTCCTGAAACATTTTAGTCATTCTGGGTCAGACAGATGAGTTCCTACCTACCCGCCAAGTTATCCTGCATAAAGGAGTCACTGTATATTTGAGTCTGTACATTTTTTCCCATGTTAGAATGGTGCCTCTCAGTCACTTGGATTTTTTTCCTATCTATGTATTTTTATTTTGTATTATTATTTTTTATTATTTGCCCCAAGGGTACAAGTCTGTGAATCATTAGGCTTACATCTTCACAACACTCACTATAGCACAAACCCTCCCCAATGTCCATAACGCCTCCACCCTATCCCTACCCTCCCACTCCCCAGTAACTCTTAGTTTGTCCTGTGAGATTAAGAGTCTCTTATGGTTTATCTCCTTCACGATCCCACCTTGTTTCATTATTTTACCCTCCCTACCCCCCACAGCCCCCCGCCTTGCCCCTCAAGTTCCTCATATCAGAAAGATCATATGATAATTGTCTTTCTCTGATGCACTTATTTCACTTAGCATAATACCCTCTAGTTACATCTACGTTGTTGCAAAGGGCAAGATTTCATTTCTTTGATAACTGCAGAGTATTTCGTTGTGTGTATAGATATAACACATCTCCTTTATCCATTCATCTCTTGATGGACATCTAGGTTCTTTCCATAGTTTGATGATTGTGGATATTGCTGATATAAACATTTGGGTGCATGTGCCCTGAGGATCAGTACCTTTGCATCGTTAGGGTAAATACCCAGTAGTGCGAATGCTGGGTCGTAGGGTAGCTCTATTTAAAACTTTTTGAGGAACCTCCATCCTGTTTTCCAGAGTGGCTGCACCAGCTTACCAACTGTGTAGGAGGTTTTCCTTTTCTCCGCATCCTCGCCAACCTCTGTCGTTTCCTGACTTGTTAATTTTAGCCATTCTGACTGGTGTGAGGTGGTATCTCACTGTGGTTTTGATTTGTATCTCCCTGATGCCGAGTGAGGTTGAGCACTTTCTCATGTGTTGGTTGGATGTCTTTTGTGGAGAAATGTCTTTTCATGTCTTCTGCCCATTTCTTGACTGGGTTATTTGTTCTATGGGTGTTGAGTTTGAGAAGTTCTTTATAAATTTTGGATACAAGCTCTTTCTCTGATATGTCATTTGCAAATATCTTCTCCCATTCTGTCAGTTGTCTTTTGGTCTTGTTGACTGTTTCCTTTGCTGTGCAAAAGCTTTAAATCTTGATGAAGTCCCAATAGTTCATTTTTGCCCTTGCTTCCCTTGCCTTTGGTGATGTTCCTAGGAAGAAGTTGCTGTGGCTGAGGTGGAAGTAGCCGCTGCCGGTGTTCTCTTCAAGGATTTTGATGGATTCCTTTCTCACATTGAAGTCTTTCATCCATTTTGAGTCTATTTTTGTGTGTGATGTAAGGAAATGATCCAGATTCATTTTTCTGCATGTGGCTGTCCAGTTTTACCAACACTGGACATTCCCACTGGACATTCTTTTCCTGCTTTGTTGAAGATGAGTTGACCAAAGAGTTGAGGGTCCATTTCTGGGCTCTCTATTCTGTTCCAGTGATCTATGTGTCTGTTTTTGTGCCAGTTCCATACTGTCTTGAGGATGACTTCTTTATAAAAGAGCTTGAAATCTGGAATTGTGATGCCGCTAGCTTTGCTTTTTTCTCTTCTGATTCTGAGGGAAGTACATGTGAGTTTGAACGATTGTTTCTCTACTAACGTGTTCTTGACAGAAGCTAGAAGTGGATAATGGTGTCTAAAACAAGCAAAAGGAAAACGCTGAGGGATAGTTTCCCCGCAACACTGATTTCGAGTGAAGTGTATGACCTTTGGCTTGTCCCACGCCACTTACATTTAAGATTGCTTGTGTCCTCCCCAAACAAGGTCTTCTTGGAAGGCTGCATTCGACACGGACTTGTGTGTCTCAATGGTATGTCCACGTTTCTCCCTATGTCCTATCACTCAGTTTTGAGCCTGCTTCCAGGCACCAGGGTAGACGAATCAGAATGAAATGCCGCTTCTCTTCTGTGTCATTTCATTGGCTTATATTCATGTTGGTGTACTTAGGCCCCCATCCTTACACTTGGAAACACTTAGATCTTCGTGCAATAAGATAGTCATTTTAATATGCCATTTGCTCGACCCTCGCCATGTCCATATAAGAGCATTCCTGTCTTTCAGAAACAATTTCTTAGTGGAAAGATGCATTCGACACAGACATGTATCTTCCCGGTAATTCCATGGCGCTCTTCATGTACCGTCAGTTGTGGTCCTGAAGAGGCTTCCAACTACTGGAGCAACGTTGTGTTAGCGGAGAAGTTTGATTTCTTCCCCGTGGCATTGCATGCGATCATTCCATGGCAGTTTCCTTAGTCCCCATCCATATACCTGTAAATGCTTCGATCTTCATGCAGATAGTCTTTCCAATTTGCCTTTTTTCCAGAATTTTTCCTCCCAGCTGAGAGCATTTCACTCTTAAGTAGGATTCAGACATAGCTTTTTCAGCCTACTTGATGGTTCTGGCAAAAATATGTTAATGATATACGTTTCTCCTCAGCACTGTGCCTTAGAGTGAGATACATGACCATTTAAGAGCGTTCCTGTCTTCCTGAAACATGGTCTTAGTGGAAAGAAGCATTCTTCACGGATGTGTATCTCCTAGGTAAGTCCACGGCAATCTATTTTCCGTCACTCCTGGTTCTGAACAGTATTCCAACTTCTGGCGAGTTGGCGTGTTAGGGGAAATTCGATTTCTTCCCTTTGCCGTTTCATAGGGTTAAATCTATGGCACTTGCCTTAGGCTTCCAAACGTGACCATGTGAAGATGCTTCTATAATCGTGCAACCGGATCCTCATTCAAATGTACTTTCTATGTAGACTCATTCCTCGGAGGTAAGAATCTTTCCCATTTCCTTGTGTTTCAGATACAGTTTTCAAAGTGCTCCTATCTTCTGGAAAGAGTATTTGAGTGACAGGACTGTTTCTCTACAGGGTGGTTGGAAGTTCAAAGAGGTTTGTTGTCCTCCAGCGTGAGGGCTCTGACACGTTCCTTAAGCTTTCAAAACTCACATTCGAGAATCCTTATCCCTTCAGGATTGCTGCTCTTCTTTGTAACCGGGTTTCTGCACGGTGCTGCTTCTTAGCATTGTGGTGATGGCACATGCTATCTGGGTACTACACGAGCTTTTGAAAGTAGGCCTCTCTCCATGATGCAAGATGTGCATGGAGAGCTTCACTCTTGGCCAAAAGACTTCTTAGTTTCATCGTATGTCACATTCCGTGGGTTGTCACACACGGTGTGGAAATCATTCCCGTCTCTCTGTTACATGGTAGTGGAAGGATAGTTTTCTCTGTAGGGTTGTTTCTTAGAGTTACGCACATGACCCTTTCTTGATGCTTTCGCGAGCACTTCTCAAAAGGCTTCTGATCGTGGGATATGATGTTCAAGCAAACCCTTTTTTGCTTCTTTCTTCGCCCATAGTGAGGCGGCTTAGGAAGACTAATGACACATTGCTTGGGACCCACCACGTACCCTTGAAATCTTTCCTGTTTTCACCAAATAAGATTTGACTGGGAAGAAGCCGGCGACACAGATTGTTTTTTCACCCAGGTGTGTACCTGGCACTCCCTGTGTACTTCCCCACACAACTGCAACACAGTTGCATCTTCTGGGGAGACCATGGGGGCTGAAATTCTCTTTTCTCCCCGTGCTTTTGTCTCCTAGAGTTTCTTGGAAAGCATGTACCCTAGGCTTAAACATTCAAAACTCACAAGCTCATACACACATGCGCATGCACACACACCCCCCCACACACACACACATCCCTGAAAACGCATCTAACTATGGGAACCCAGGTATCATTTCACATTGACTTTCTTGGGTTTACACACCGTTGGTCCTCTGAGTTAAGAAGAACTTTTCACTTTTCCTTGTTCAGGTGCAGTTTTGAAAGGAATCTTCTGTACTGCCAGGAATATGTTAGTGAAAGGACGGTTTCTCTACCTCGCTGTCCTTACGGCTACGTATATGTCCCATTGTTTGATCCTTGCCATGTGAGTGTAAAGTCGTTTCCATGTTCATATACCAAGACTTTAGTGGAAAGGAACAACCAGCACATGCTTGTAATCCAGGGACATACAAGATATCATTTGTATATGATCGCACACACACAGAGACACAGGCACACATACAAACACATACAACTTTGTGTATGCACTCAACTCCACGAGAGACAATGTCGGTTGAGATTCGGTTTCTCTCCCGTGTTGTTTCTTAGGACTCACGTCAATGCTGTTTCCTTATTCTTCTGTATCTTCACCCGAAACCGCTTCTATCTTTGTGAAAGAAGGTTTTTGTTCAAATGCTCTTTCCGTATATACTTGGCCATCCGAATTTGGAAATTTGGGTTGATCTCAGACTTCAGTTCCAGTTTTGGAAGTACTTCTTCCTTCTGAGGCACTTACAAGTGAGTTTGAAAATGGTCTCTCTACTAATGTGTTCTTCCCAGAAGCTAGAAGTACGTGGATTATGGCCTGGAAAATAAGAAAAAAGGAAACGTTGAGGGACAGTTTCTCCACAGCGCCATGTCTTCTAGTGAAGTGTATTACCCTTGGCATGTCCCTTGTCACATTGAAGATCGCTTCTCTCTTCCTGAAACCATGTCTTCTTGGAATGATGCACGTGACAGACTTGTATGTCTTCCTGGTAAGTCCACGGCACTTCCTATGTCCTATCACTCACAGTTTTGAGCCTGTTCCCTGGTACCGGGAAAGACGAATCTGGATGGAATTCAGCTTCTCTCATGTGTCGTTTCATAGGTTTACATGGATGGCAGCTTCCTTTACCAACCCATCCGTGGACGTGGAAAAGTTTCAAGCTTCGTTCAACCCCATTGTCCTTCCAATATGCCTTTAATCCAGACTTAGTTGTGTGAGCAAGGAGCATTTCACTCTTCCTTAGGTTTCAGACATAGCTTTCCCAACGTACTTCTGGCTTCTTGCTACAACATGTTAGTGGCAGGAGCTTTTCGCCTCAGCGCTATGCTATAGAGTGAGCTATGTGACCCTGAGCTCGACCCTCGCCACATCCATTTAAGAGGTTTCCTGTCTCCCCGAGGCAAGTTCTTAGTGGAAAGACACATTCGACACAGACATGGATCTTCCCGGTAAGTCCACAGCACTCTCCATGTACCCTCACTCGCATTCCGAGGCTTCGAATTTCTGGAAAGAAGGTATGACAGCGTAAGTTCGATTTCTTCCCAGTGTCATTATTTAGGGTTACTTCCTAGTCTCTTTTCTTAAGCCCCCATCCGTACACCCGGCAACACTTTGGTCTTTGCGCAATCACAGAGTCTTTCCAATTTACCTTTTATCCAGACATAGTCCTCTGAGGTACGAGTATCTCACTCTTCCTTCGGTTTCGATATAGCTTTCCCAATGAACTTCGCGCTTCTGGCAACATGTTAGGAAGAGGACGATTACTCTACAGAGCTGTGCCTGACAGTGAAGTACGTAACCCCTGGCTCGACACTCCCCACGTCTACTTAAGAGCATTCCTGTCTTCCCGAAACTAGTTCTTACTGAAATGATGCATTCGACAAAAATGTGTATCTTCCCGGTAAGTCCGGACTCTGTATGTACCATGGCTGAGGGTCCTGAACAGTCATCCTACGTCTGGAAAGACGGTGTGTTAGTGGAAATTTGATTTCTTCCCGTTTCCTTTCATAAGGTTACTTCCATTGCTCTTGCCTTAGGCTTCCATGCTAGTACACGTGAAGAAGCTTCTATCGTTTAGCAACCAGATCCCTTTTCAAAATTGCATTTTCTGCAGATTCAGTCCTCTGAGGTAAGAATGTTTCCAGTTTTCTTGTGTTTCAGACACAGTTTTGAAAGTACTCCTATCTTCTGTCAACAGCATGTGTGGCAGGAAGTTTCCTATATAACGTCATTGGGAGTAACCGGTATATTGTCATCAGACTTGTTTTCCCCTAATGTGACGGATACGAGACGTTCCTCAAGCTTTCAACACACACTTTCGAGAATGCTTCTTACTTCAGAATTGCTGCTCTTTGTAACCGGTTTCTTAATTTTGTGGTGATAGCATACGCTCTCCTGCTTCCGCGTCTCCTTTGGCAAGTAGGCCTCTCTCCACAATTAAAGATGTGTGTAGAGAGGTCCACTCCTCATCCAGTTGTTTCTCAGAGTAAAGCTTATATCACTTGCCGTGTGTTATCACACCCTGTGAAATACTTTCCCGTCTTCCCCTTAACATGATAGTGGAAGTATTGCTTTCTTGATAGGGTTGTTTCTCAGTTTACGTAAAGGGCCCTTTCCTGGTGCTTTCACTCCCACTTTGGAAAGGGCTTCCGACTTCCGGAACAGTGTTCATGCAAATGGTTTTTTGTTTCTTCTCCGAGGGTGAGGCGGCTTAGTCTAATACATGGCACTTTGCTTGGGCTTCCACACGTACCCTTGAAATCATACCTATGTTCAGGAAATAATATCTGAGTGGGACGAAGCCAACCACATTTCTTTTTCTCCTAGGTGTAGTCATGGCACTCCCTTTGTACTTCCACACGCTCCTTACAACTCACGACGAAGTTCTGAGCAGATAATGGGGCTAAAATTCTCATTCTCATCCTGGGTTGTTTCCTCGAGTTACTTGGATGTCACTTTCCTTATGCTTAAACACTCCCCCCCACACACACAAACACACATGCCCCTGAAATCGAATCTATACATGAACGCAGATTTCACTTCACATTCACCCTCTTTGGTTTACACAGGCTTTGTCCTCGTAGATAAGAACACATTACTTTTCCTTATGTTTCATGGGCAGTTTTGAAAAACTCTCCACTGGCAGGAACAGTTTAGTGGAGGGATGGTTTATCTACTGCGCTGTGCTTAGGGAGAAGTACATGACATCTCCGTGTCAATGTAAAATCGCTTCTGTCGGGCGCCTGGGTGGCTCAGTGGGTTAAAGCCCCTGCCTTCAGCTCAGGTCATGATCTCAGGGTCCTGGGATCGAGGCCCACATCGGGCTCTCTGCTCAGCGGGAAGCCTGCTTCCTCCTCTCTCTGCCTGCCTCTCTGCCTACTGTGATCTGATCTCTCTCTCTCTGTGTCAAATAAATAAATAAAATCTTTTAAAAAAATCGCTTCTGTCTTCATGAAAAAAGCTCTGAGAGGAAAGGCGTATTCTGCGACCTCTTGTTTCACCCAGGGAAATACATGGCATGCTCTGTACACGTTCACACAAAACCACACACAAATGCACAGGCACAAGCAAACACACAACCCAAACACTGCTGAATCTGCTCCCACCTCTAGCAGAGACGATGTCATTTCAGATACCGTTTCTCTCCCGTGTTGTGTCTTAGGAGTTATGTTGATGGCATAAGGAATGCCATCCTTCCTCTTCCCTTCCTCTTCCGTGTATACACAAGATTCTCCTTCGTCGTGAGAGCAGATTATCATTCAGATGTGCCTTTTCTATAGAGTTGTTCCTCCGAGTTTAGAATATTTGACTTCAGTTTAATTTTCCTACTGAGGCACGCACGTGAGAGTATGAAGTGTTGTTTCTCTACTAACATGTTCTTGCCAGATGCTAGAAATATGTGGATTAAAATGCCTAAAACATAAGGAAAAGAGAAAAGTTGAGGAAGAGTTTCTCTTCAGTACCCTTTGAGTGAAGTGTATGACTCTTGGCTTGTTCCTCACCACCTACATTTGAATTTGCTCTATCCTCCTGAAACAAAGTCTTCTTGGAAAGATGCATTTGACACAGTTTGTGTGTCTCCCTGTTACGTCCACTCACTATGCCCTATCACAGTTATGATTAGGCTTCCAGGGATCAAGAAAGAGGAATCGCGAGGAAATGCAGCTTATTACCAGTTTCGAGTCATAAGGTCACATCCATGGCAGTTTCCTTAGACCCCAATCCATACACCTGGAAATGCTTCGATCTTCAGGCATTCAGATCGTCTTAGCAATTTTCCTTTGATCCGGACTCTGTCCTCTGAACTAGAGGCTTTCACTCTTCCTTCAGTTTCATTCATATTTTTCCCAACGTACTCTCTTCTGGCAACATGTTAGTGGGAGGACGGTTTCTCTACAGCATTGTGCCTTAGAGTGAGTTATATGAACCTTTGCTCGACCACGTCCATTTAAGAGTGCTTCTGCCTTCCCGAATCAAAGTCTTAGTGGAAAGATGCATTCAACCCAGACGTCTATCTCCACTATAAGTCCACTGCAGTCTCTATGTACAGTCACTCACAGTCCTCAAAGATGCTTCCTATTCTGGACAATGTGTTAGCGTAAGCGCGAATTCTTCCCCTTGTCTTTTTATAGGGTTTCATCCATGCCGCTTGCCTTAGGCTTTCATGAGTATACGTGAAGACGCTTCAATCTTCTTGCTTCCAGATCTCCATTCAAATACGTTTTCTCTGCAGACTCAGTCCTCGGAGGTAAGAACCTTTCAAGTTTCCTTGTGATTTCGACACAGTTTTCAAAGGGCTCCTATCTTCTGGCAAGAGCATGTGAGTGGAAGGACTGTTTCTCTACACCGTTGCTGGGAGTTGAATGGTTTATTGTAAACAGGTTCTTCTCCCCCAACGTGACGGGTATGACACGTTCCTCAAGCTTTCAAAACGCGCCTTCGAGAAAGCATCTCCTTTCAGGATTGTTGCTCTTTTTTGTAAACAGGTTGCTCCACGGTGCTGCTTCTTAACTATGTGGTAATGGAATTCCCTCTCCTCCTTCCTTACCTGATTTGGTTAATTAAGCCTGTCTCCATGATCCTAGATGTGCATTGAGAGCTCCACTCTTCACCCACCGGTTTCTCATATTCAAGCATATGTCACTTGTCATGGATTGTCACACTGTGGAAACCATTTCCTTCTTCCCGAAGTAAGATGGTAGTGGAATGGTTTCTTGGCAGGGTTGCTTCTCAGAGTTACGTACAGAGCCCTTTTCTGATGCTTTCGCTAGCAGTTCGGAAAGGGCTTCCGACTTCTGGTATGATGATCATGCAACCGTTTTTTTTTTGTTCTACCCCGAGAGTGAGGCGGCTTAGGCTGGGCACATGGCACGTTGCTTCCTTCCTGTCTTCACGGAATAAGATGTGAATGGGAAGAATCAGACCACACAGATTGCTTTTTCTTCCAGGTGAATAAATGGCACTCCTTGTGTACTTCCACACACAGCAGACGATGAGAGCTGAAATTATCTTTCTGTGCTGTTTTCTTGAGATACGTGGATAGCATTTTTTTACGCTTAAATACACTCACACACAACGCGCTGATATCGCAGATATCTGTTCACACCTTCTTGGGTGTACCAACCCTTGGATCTCAAAGTTAAGAACATTTCACTTTTCCTGGTGTTTGAGCCTCACTTTTGAAAGCATTCCTCTCCACCCGCAGGAACACGTTGTTAGAAGGACGGTTTCCCTACAGTGCTGTCGTTAGGGCTAATTATATGACCCATTGTTTCATCCAGGCTATGTGATTGTAAAATCGCTTCTGTCTTAAAAAAAAACAAGATTTGGGTGGAAAGGCACATTCTGCGCACGCTTGTATATAGCAGGGATGTTCATCGCTTGCTCTGTATACGTTCACACAGACACAGAGACACACACACCCACAAAAACGGCACATTCACACACACAAAGATACCTTTGAACCTGCACACACTTCCAGGAGAGACAATGTCGGTGCAGACTGTTTATCTCCGGTGTTGTGTCTTAAGAGTTACGTCGATGACCTTTTTCCTTACTCTTCCATGTACATATCTGAATCTGCATCTATCTTCTTGAAAGCTGATTTTCTTTCAGCTGTGCCTTTTGTAAAGTCTTTGTCCTCTGAGTTCAGAATAATTAACTTGAGCTCACGTGTCAGACACATATTTGGGAATACTTCTGCCTACAAAGGCAAGCACATGTGAGTTTGAAGGACGGTTCTCTAATAACATGTTCTTGCCAGAAGCCAGTAATATATAGATTATGGTATCTGAAACATAAGGAAAAGGGAAATATTGAAGTATTCTTTCTTGGCAGACCTATGTCTTCGAGAGAAGTGTAAGACCCTAGCCAAATTCATTTAAGATCTCTGCTGTCGTCCTGAAACAAGGTCTTCTTGTTAGAAGACCTTCTTGCATTAGACACAGACTTGTGTGTATCCCTAAGTCCACGGCACTTCCTATGTCCTACAACTCAGTTTTGGATCCATTTCCATTTATCAGGAGAGAAAAATTTGGATAAAATTCGGCTTGTCTCCTGGGACGTTTCATAGGTTCACATCAATGGCAATTTCCGTAGGTCCCTGTCTGTAGACCTGAGAATGCGTCGATCTTTGGGCAGATAGTTGTAACAATTTGCCTTTTATCCAGACCAAGTCCCGCGAGCTAGAGCAATTCACGTTTCCTTAGTTCTCAGACATAGCTTTCCCAACGTACTTCTCTCTTCCGGCAACCTGTTAGTGGGAGGACAGTCTTTTTTACAGTCCTGTGCCTTATAGTGAGGTTCTTGCCCATTTGCTCACACTTCACCACTTCCATTTAAGAGTCTCCTGCCTTCCTGAAACAAGTTCTCATTGGGAAGATGCACTCAACAGATGTGAATCTCCCCAGTAACTGCACAGCTCGCTCTATGTACAGTACCTCACAGTCCTGAAGAGGCTTCCAACTTCTGGAATACGGTGTGTTAGCGTAAGTTCTATTTCTTCCCCTTGTGGTTTCATAGGGTTTCATAATTGGCACTTGCTTTAGGCTTCTATAGGAGTACATGAGAAGATGCTTCTATCATAGTGTACACCTGCAAATTTGCCTTCTTTGCAGACTCGGTCCTCAAAGGTCAGAAAATTTCCTGTTTCCTTGTGTTTCAGACATAGTTTTCAAAGAACTCTTATCTTCTGGCAGGAGTATGTGCGTTTCAGAACTGTTTCACTACAGTGTCTCTGGGAGTTGGAAGGTGTATAGTAAGAGGCTACTTTTCCCCATGCGTGAGGACTATGGCACGTTCCTCAAGCTTTCAACACACGTCTTTGAGAATGCTTTTTGCTTTAGGATTGCTTTTCTTTTTATAACGGGGTTTCTACACCGTGCTGGTTCTTAACATTGTGGTGATGGCATACGTTCTACGGCTCTCGCACCTGGTTTGTCAAGTAGACCTGTATCCATGATGCAAGATGTGCATTGAGAGTTCCACTGCTTGCCCACTGATTTCTCAGAGTAAAGCGTATGTCGCTTGTCGTGGGTTGTCACACAAACTGTGGAAATCATTCCAATTTGCCTTTTATCCAGATTTTATCCTCCGAGATAAGAGCATTTCACTCTTCTTTAGCTATCAGACATTTTTCCCAAAGTACTTCCTGCTTCTGTTAACAACATGTTGATGGGAGGACGGTTTCTCTACAGCGATGTGCCTTAGAGTGAGGTACTTGACGCTTTAGTCTAACCCCACCACGTCCATTTAAGAGCGCTCCTGTCTTTCTGAAACAAGGTCTTAGTAGAAAAATGGATTCAACCCAGACGTGAATATCCCCGGTAAGTCCATGGTAATCTCTATGTACTATCACTCATTGTCCTGAACAACTTCCAACTTCTGGAGACACAGTGTTCTGGGGAAATTCGATTTCTTCCCCGTGTCACTTCATAGGGTTACATCCATGGCACTTGCCTTAGGCTTCCATACATGAATACGTGAAGACGCTTCTATAATCGTGCAACCAGAACCTCTTTCAAATTTCCTTTTTCTGCAGAATCTGTTCTCGCTCTTTAGAAACTTTCCCGATTCCTTCTGTTTCACACATAGTTTTCAAAGAGGTCCTATCTTCTGGCAAGAGCATGAGAGTAGCAGGACGGTTTCTCTAATTCGTCACTGGGAATTGATAGGTGCATTGTAAACAGGCTTATTTCCCCCAGCGTGATGGCGCTGACACGTTCCTCAAGCTTTCAAAAGACATGTTTGAGAATGCTACTCCCTTCAGATTGCTGCTCTTCTTTGTAACCGGGTTTCCACACCGTGCTGCTTCTTAGCATTGCTGTGATGACATATGCACCCTCGCTTCCGCAACAGCTTTGAAAAGTAGGCTTGTCTCCATGATACAAAATGTGCACTGAGATCTCAACTCCTGGACCACGGTTTTCTTCGAGGCAAGCATATGTCACTTGTCATAGGTTGTCAAACACACTGTGGAAATCATCCCCATCTTCCCGTTAACATGATAGTGAAAGGATTGGTTTCTCGACTGGGTTGCTTCTCATAGTTACGTACAGGGCCCTTTAATGATGCTTTCGCACGCACTACGGAAAGGTCTTCCCACGTCAGGAACGATGTTTATGCAAAGCTTTTTTGGTTTTGTTTTTCCCCGAGAGTGAAGCAGATTAAGCTGTGCACATGGCACGTTGCTTGTGCCTCCACACGTACACTTGAAATCGTTCCTATCTTCAAGGAGTAAGATACGAGTGAGAAGAAGCTGACCACACAGATTGCTTTTTCACCCAGGTGAGTATATGGCACTCCTTGTATACACCCACACACAACCTACAACATGTTTCTAACTTCTGGGGAGAAGATAGGGGCTGAATTTCTCCTCTTCCCATGCTGTTTCCTCGAGTTTCGTGGGTGACACTTTACTTACGCTTTAACACAATTACACACACACACACACACACACACACACAGACCCTTGAAACTGCATCTATGGGAACAGTGATATCCTTTTACATTTATCTCCTTGGGTGTACACATCCTTAGTACTCCGAGTTGACATTTCACTTTTTCTTATGTTTCAGGTACAGGTATCAAAGGAATCCTCTCCACTTTCAGAAACAGGGTAGTGGAAAGAAGGTTTCTCTTCAGCGCTGTCCTTAGAGCTCATTGTATGACCCATTGCTTGATCCTCGCAATGTGAATATAAAGACTTCTGTCTTCGTGAAACCAGCTTTGAGTCAAAAGGTGCATTCTGCGCATGCTTGTATCTCCAGGGATATACAAGGCATGCTCTGTACACATTCTCTCTCTCTCACACACACGCACACAAACACACGCAGACACCGAGGCACAAACACACAAACACCATTGAATCTACACCCAACGCCCTGAGAGACGATCTCGGTGGAGAATCGGGGTCTCATCTACAACCATACCACCCTGAGCGTGCCCGATCTCGTCTGATTTCAGAAGGTAAGCAGGGTCGGTCCTGGTTAGTACTTGGATGGGAGAATCGGGGTCTCTCCCCTGTTGTTTCTTAGGAGGTACGTCGATGGCTTTTTCCAGACTCTTCCGTGTATACACCTGAATCCGCTTCTCCCTCCGTGAGAGCAGCTTTTCGTTCAGATATGCCTTGTGTCTTCCGATTTCAGAATATTTGACTTCATGTTACGTTTCAAACCCAGGCATGGAAGCACTTCTGATTCCGAGGTAAGTATATGTGAGTTTGAAGGATGGTATCTCAAGTAACGTGTTCATGCCAGAAGCTAGAAGAAAGTGGATAATGGTCTCTGAAACAAGCAAAAGGCCACGTTGAGGGATAGTTTCCCCGCAGCACTGTGATTTTCAGTGAAGTGTACGACCTTTGGCTTGTCCCATGCTACTTACATTTAAGATCACTTCTGTCCTGCTGAAACAAGGTCTTCTTGGAATGATGCATTGGACACAGACTTGTGTGTCTCTATGGTATGTCCATGGCGCTTCCTATGTCTTATCACTCAAAATTTTGAGCCTGCTTCCAGGCACCACGAGATACGAATCAGGATGAAATGCCCCTTCTCTCCCGTGTCATTTCATCGGCTTACATCCATGACAGTGTACTTAGGCCCCATCTGTACATTTGGAAAATCTTCAATCATCATGCAAAAAGATAGTCATTCCAATATGCTTCAGACTTGGTCATCCGGATTAAGAGCATTTTCTCCTCCTTAGGTTTCAGACATAGATTTCCCTACGTACTTCTCCCTTCTGCCAATGACATGTTAGTTGGAGGACGTTTCTCCTCAACGCTTGCCTTAGAGTGAGGTACATAACCCTTTACTTTACCCTTGCCACGTCCATATAAAGAGCGTTCCTGTCTTCCTGAAACAAGGTCTTAGTGGAAAGATGCATTCGGCACAGATGTGTTTCTTCGCGGTGAGTCCACGGCACTCTTCACGTACCATCACTCGCTGTCCCGAAGAGACTTCCAACTTCTGGAGTGACGGTGTGGTAGAGGAAGTTCGATTTCTTCCCCGTGTCATTTCATGGGGCAACTCCATGGCAGTTTAGACTCCCATCCATACACCTTAAAATGCTTCAATGTTCGTGCAACCACATAGTCGTACCAATTTGTCTTTTATCCAGACTTTGTCCTCCCAGCTAAGAGAATTTCACTCTTCCTTAGGTTTCAGACATAGTTTTGCCAACGTACTTGACGCTTCTGGCAACAAGTAAATGGGAGGACTTTTCTTCTAGCTCTGTTCCTTAGAGTGAGGGACATGACCGTTTGCTCACACCCCGCCACGTCCATTTAAGAATGTTTCTGTCTTCCCAAAACAAGGTCTTAGTTGAAAGATACATTCGTCGCATACATGTATCTAACCAGTAAGTCCACGGCATTCTCTATCTACCATGAATCATGGCTCTGAACAGTCTTCCAACCTCTGGAGAGTCATTGTATTAGGGGAAATTTGATTTCTTCCCTGTGTCATTTCATAGGGTTAAATCCATGGCACTTCCCTTAGGGATTCATAATTGACCAAGTGACGACGCTTCTATAATCGTGTAACTGGATCCTCATTGAAATGGGCCTTCTCTGTAGACTCTTTCCTAGGAGGTAAAAACCTTACCCATTTCCTTGTGTTTCAGACAGTTTTCAAAGTACTCCTATTCTGGCAAGAGCATGTTAGTGACACGACGGTTTCTCTACAGCGTCGCCTGGATTTCAAAGGTTTATTGTAATGAAGTTTGTTCTCTTCCAGCCTGAGGGCTCTGACTCGTTCCTCAAGCTTTCAGCACTCAACTTCGAGAATGCTTCTCCCTTCAGGATTGCTGCTCTTCTTTTATCCGTGTATCTACACGGTGTTGCTTCATAGCATTGTGGTGATGGCATATGATCTCTGGCTACGACAAGAGCTTTGGAACCTTGGCCTGTCTCCACGATGCAAGATGTGTGTGGAGAGCGCCACTACTGGCCAACCAGTTTCTTAGATTCATCGTATGTCATGTCACACAGTGTGTGGAAATCATTCCCGTTTTCCCGTTACATGGTAGTGGAAGGATTCCTTTCTTGGCAGGGTTGTTTCTTAGAGTTACTTACATAGCACTTTCCTCACGCCTTCGCGAGCACTTCAGAAAGGGCTTCTGACCTCCGGAACGATGTTCATGCAAAATATTTTTCGTTTCTTTCTTCCCCGAGAGTGAGGTGGATTAGGATGATTAATGGCACGTGGCTTTCATCTCCACACGTACACTTGTAATCGTTCCTGTTTTCACCAATAAGATTTGAGCGAGTAGCTGACGACAGATTGCTTTTTCATCCAGGTGAGTTCTTGGAACTCCCTGTTCACTTCCCCACATGACCTACCACTCGGGTGCATCTTCTGGGGAGACCATGGGGGCTGAAATTCTCTTTTCTCCCTGTGCTGTTTTCTCCTCGAGTTTCGTGGACGACTTTTTCTCTACAGTTAAACCCTCACATTCAAACACATACACATGAACGAACACACACACACTCCTGAAAATGCCATCTATCTATGGGAACCAGATATCAGTTCACATTCCCCTTCTTGCGTGTACACACCCTTGGTCCTCCGAGTTAAGAACAGTTCACTTTTCCTTGTTTCATGTGCAGTTTTGAAAGGACTCCTCTGTACTGGCAGGAAGACGTTAGTGGAAGGATTGTTTTTCTACCGCGCTGGTCTTAGGGCTTATATTACCAATCCCTTGATCCTCACCATGTGAATGTAATGTCGTTTCCGTCTTCATGAAACAAGCTATGAGTGGAAAGGCATATTCAGCCCATGGTTGTTTTCCGGGGACGTATAAGACATGCTTTGTATACGATATCCTCTCTCTCTTTCTCACACACACACATAAACACACAGAGACACAGGCAAACACTAAAACACAGACCACTTTGTATATGCACACACCTCCAGGAGGGATGATGTCGGTTGAGATTCGGTTTCTCTCCCATGTTGTTTCTTAGAAGTTACATCGATGGGGCTTTCCTTACTCTTCCGTGTCATCACCTGAACCTGCTCTTTGTGAAAGAATCTTTTCTTTCAAATGTGCTTTCTGTAGAGACTTGGTCCTCTGAGTTCAGAATATTTGGGTTGAGGTTAGATTTCAGACCCAGATTTGGAAGTACTCCCTTCTTCTGAGGCATGTACCTATGAGTTTGAAGAATGGTTTCTCTACTAATGTGTTCTTGCCCGAAGATAGAAGTACATGGATTATGGTGTCTGAAACATAAGTGAAAAGGAAACTTTGAGGGCAGTATCTCCGCAGGGCCATGTCTTTGAGTGAAGTGCATTATCCTTGACATGTCTCTTACCACTTACCTTGAAGATCCCTTCTTTCTTCCTGAAACCATGTCTTCTTGGAAAGATGCATGGGACACAGACTTGTATGTCTCCCTGGTAAGTCCATGGCACTTCCTAGGTTCTATCACTCACAGTTTTGAGCCTGCTCCCAGGTATCAGGAGAGACGAATCTGAATGAGATTTGGCTTCTCCCCCGTGTCATTCCATAGGTTTACATGGATGGCAGGTTCCTTTACGAACCCATCTGTACACCTGGAAAAGCTTCAAGGTTCATGCAACCAGATAGCTCTTCCAATATGCCTTTTATCCAGACTTGGTCATCTGAGTTAGGAGCATTTCACTCTTCCTTAGGATTCAGATGTAGCATTCCAAACGTGCTCCTCACTTCGGGCAACAGCACGTTTGTGGCAGGAGAGTTTCGCCTCAACGCTCTGCTTTAGTGTGAACTATGTGACCCTTTGCTCGACTCTCTCTACTTCCAACAAAGAGCGTTCCTGTCTTCCCAAAACAAGGTCTTAGTGGAAGGATACGTTTGACACAGACGTCTTTCTCCCCGTAAGTCCACTGCACTCTTCATGTACCGTCACTCGCGGTCCCAAAAAGACTTCCTCTTCTGGAGATACGGTGTGTTACTGGAAGTTCGATTTCTTCCCCATGTCATTACACATGGTTACATCCATGGCACCTTCCTTAGGCCACCATCCTCACACCCAGAAACACTTTGAACTTCGTGCAGATACTTGTTCCAATTTGCCTTTTATCCACATTTTTAACTCCGAGGTAAGAGCATTTCACTCTTCCTGAGGTTTCAGACATAGTTTTCCCAACGTACTTCGCAATTCTGGCAACATGTCAGTGGGGGATGATTTCTCAACAGCGCTGTGCCTCACAGTGAAGTAAGTACCTGACGCTTTGCTCCACCCTCCCCACGTCCACTTAAGAGCATTCGTGTCTTCCCGAAACAAGGTCTTTCTGGAATGATGCATTCAACACAGAAGTGTACATCCCCTCGTAAGTCTGCAGCTCTCTGTATGTACCATAACTGACGGTCCCGACGAATTGTCTTATTTTTGTAGAGAAGGTTTGTTAGAGGAAATTCCATTTCTTCCCCATGATGTTTCATATGGTTACTTCTTGTCACTTGCCTTAGGTTTTCATACAAATATACGAGAAGATGCTTTTATCATCGTGCAACCCAGATCGTCTTCCAAATTTGCCTTCTCTGCAGACTTGGGCCTCAGATGTAAGAATCTTCCCAATTTTCTTGTGTTTTAGGCACCGTTTTGAATGTACTTTTATCTTCTGGGAACAGCATGTAAGTGGCAGGAACGTTCCTATACAACGTCGCTGGGCATAACAGGTATATTGTAAACTGGCTTGTTTTCCCCCAGCGTGACTGCTACAAGACGTTCCTCAATGTTTCAACAAACACCTTGTAGAATGTCCCTTCCTTCAGGATTCAGCTCTTCTTTGTAACTGGGTTTCTCATGGGGCTCTTCTTAACGTTCTGGTTATGGCATACGCTCTCCTGGTTCTGCATCTGCTTTGGCAAGTAGGCCTCTCTCCACAATTGAAGATGTGCATAGAGAGGTCCACTCTTCGCCCACCTGTTTCTCAGAGTCTATGTATGTCACTTGCCGAGGGTTTTCACACACAGTGTGAAAATCATTCCTGTCTTCTCATAACAGGATTGCAGATGGATTTCTTTCTCGATAGGGTTGTTTCTCAGAATTACGGACAGGGCCCTTTCCTGGTGCTTTCACGCGCACATCGGAAAGGGCTTCCACGTTTAGGAACGATGTCCATGTAAACCGTTCTTTTTCTTCTCCGAGAGTGAGGCGGCTTAGGCTGAGCACAAGCCGGTTGCTTGGGCCTCCACAGGTACATTTGAAATCGTTCCTGTCTTCATGGTATAAGATCTGAGTAAGTCGAAGCTGACCACACAGATTGCTTTTCTCCCCGGTGTGTTCATGGCACTCCCTATGTACTTCCACATGCTCCCTACTACACGCGACGAAGTTCTAAGCAGATAAATGGGACGTAAAATACTCTTTCTCATTTCGGATTGTTTCCTCGAGTTACTTGCATAGCACTTTCTTTTCACTTAAACACTCCCCCCAAACACACACACACGTGAAATCGCGTCTATGAAACAAGATATCAGTTCACATTTACCCTCTTGGGTTTATGCAGGCTTGGTCCTCATAGTTAAGAACATTACACTTTTCCTTATGCTTCCTGGGCATTTTTGAAGGAAATCTCCTCTGGCCCGAAAAGGTTCGTGCAAGGACAGTTTATCCACCGTGCTGTGCTTAGCGAGAAGTATATGACATCTCCATGGCAATGTGAAATCGCTTGTCTTCATGATAGAAAGCTATGAGTGGAAAAACACTTTCTGCGGCAGCTTGTATGTCCCAGGGACATACATGGCATGCTATGTACACGTTCACACAGAAACACACACACGCAACACGCAAACTCACAACCCAGACACTGTAGAATCTGCCCCCACTTCCAGGAGAGACGGTGTTGGTTCAGATTCCGTTTCTCTCCCGTATTCTGTCATAGGAGTTAGGTCGATAGTACTTCCCTTCCTCTTCTGTGTATACACAGGAATCACCTTCTATCTTCGTGAACGCAGATTTTCATTCAAATGTTCCTTTTGTATAGACTTGGTCCTCCGAGTTTAGAATATTTGATTTGGGCTTAAGTTTCCTACTAGGCAAGCACATGAGAATTCGAAGTTTGGTTTTTCTACTAACATGCTCTTGCCAGAAGCTGGAAGTACGTGGATTATGGTGTCTGAAACATAAGGAAAAGAGAAACGTTGAGGGACATTTCTCCTCAGCACGATATCAAGTGAAGTGGATGTCTCTTGTGTTGTCCCTCGCCATCTACAAGTAAGGTCGCTCTATCCTGAAACAAGGTTTTCTTGGAAAGATGCATTTTACACAAATTTGTGTGTCTCCCTGCTAAGTCCACGGCATTCCCTATGTCTTGTCACAGTTTTGATTCTGCTTCCAAGTATCAAGAGAGACGAATCCGGATGAAATGCGAATTCTCTCCCGGAGCGTTTCATAAGGTCACATCTATGGCTGTTTCCTTAGGCCCCCATCCTTACACCAGGAAAAGCTTCGATCTTCAGGCATTCAGATAGTCGTACCAATTTTCTTTTGATCCAGACTTAGTCCTTCGAGCTAGAGCCTTTCACTCTTCCTTAGGTTTCAGTCATATCTTTCCCAGCGTACTTCTCTTCTGGCAAGATGTTAGTGGGAGGACGGTTTCTCTACAGCATTGTGCCTTAAAGTGAGGTACTTGATCCTTTGTTCTACCCTGGCCACATCCACTTAAGGTCGCTCTTGCCTTCCCTAAACAAGGTGTTAGTGGAAAGATGCAATCCACCCAGACGTGTATTTCCCCTGTAAGTCCACAGCATTCTCAGTGTAGCATCACTCATGGTCCTCAAGACTTCCAATTCTGGACAGATGGTGTGTTAGCGGAAGTTCGATTTCTTCCCCTTGTAGTTTCCTAGGATTTCATCCATGCCACTTGCCTTAGGGTTTCATAAGAGTACCCGTGAGGACGCTTCTATCTTTGTGCTTCCATATCCTCTTTCAAATTTACCTTCTCTGCAGACTTGGTCCTCGCATGTAAAAATCTTTCCCGTTTCCATGTGATTCACACAATTTTCAAAGTACTCCTCTCTCCTGGCAAAAGAATGTGAGCGGCAGGACGTTTTCTCTACAGCGTCGCAGGGAGTTGGTGTATTGTGAACAGTCTTCTTTTCCCCAGCGTGACGGCTATGACACATTCCACAAGCTTTCAACACACACCTTCGAGAATGATTCTCCCTTCAGGATTGCTACTCCTCTTTGTAAACAGGTTTCTATACTGTGCTGCTTCTTAACTTTGTGGTAATGGCATATGCTCTCCTGCTTCCGCACCTTCTTTGGCAAGTAGCCCTGTCTGCGTGATCCTAGATGTGCGTTGAGAGCTCCACTCCTCACCCACTGTTTTCTCAGAGTCAAGCGTATGTCAATTTCCGTGGGTTTTCACACATTGTGGAAATCATTTCTGTCTTCCCGTAAGATGGTAGTGGATGGCTTGGTTTCTCAACAGGGTTGTTTCTCAGAGTTACGTAGAGAGCCCTATCCTGATGCTTTCTCGCCCAATTCGGAAAGGGTTTCCAAGTTTAGGAACAATGTTCATGCCACCGTTTTTTGTTCTTCCCCGAGAGTGAGGCGGCTCAAGCTAGGCACATATTGCGTTTCTTGTGCTTCCACTCGTACAATCGAAATCGTTCCTGTCTTCAGAGAATAAGATCTGAGTGGGAAGAAGCCTAAAACACAGATTGTTTTTTTTCTCCCAGGTGAATACATGGTACTCCCTGTGTTTTTCCACACACATCCAAAAACACGCATCCAACTTCCGGTCTGATAATACAAGCTGAAATTCTCTTTCTTTCCCCCCATTCTTGTTTCGACTTAATTGGACGGAACTTTCATTACGCTTAAATACAGTCTCTCTCTCTCTCTCTCTCTCTCTCTCTCTCTCTCTCTCTCACACACACACACACACACACCACTGAAATCGCATCTATCTATGGGAACATAGATAACAGTTCACTTTAACCTTCCTGGGTGTAATGACGCTTGGTCTTCCGAGTTAAGAATATTTTGCTTTTCCTGATGTTTCAGGCGCAGTTTTAAAGGACGACTACTTCCTGGTAGGAATACGTTAGTAGAGGGACGGTTTCTCTTCAGGGCTCTAGGTAATGCTAATTATTTTACCCATTGCTTTATTCTTGCCATGTGACTGTAAGGTTGTTTCTGTCTTAATGAAACAAGCTTTGAGTGGAAAGGTACATTCTGAGCACGCTCGTATCTAACAGGGACATACAGGGCATGCTCTGTATATGTACACACAGACACACACACAAATGCGCACAAACACTGACACACGCACTGCCACATGCACAAACACAAAGATACCTTTGAACCTGCACCCACATCCAGGAGAGATGATGTCGGTTCAGACTGTTTCTCTCCCGTATGGTGTCTCAGGAGTTTCATTGATGGCGCTTCAATAACCCTTCGGTGTGTACACCTAAATCTGCTTCTATCTTCGTCAAAGTAGATTTTCGTTCAGACATGTCTTTTGTATACACTTTGTTTTCCTAGATCAGAATATTTGACTTGAGCTTAAGTTTCAGACACAGTTTTGGAAGTACTTCAGGCTGCTCAGGCACGCACATGTGAGTTTGAATGATGGTTTCTCTACTAACGTGTTTTTGCCAGAAGCTAGATGTACATGGATTATGTTGTCTCAAATATAAGGAAAAGGGAAATATTGAGGGAAAATTTTACTGCGGAGCCATGTCTTCAAGAAAAGTGTAAGATTTGGCTCGTCCCTCGCCACCTAGATTTATGATCTCTTCTGTCGTCATGAAACCAGGTCTTCTTGGAAAGATGCATTCCGCACAGACTTGTGTGTCTCCCTGCTAAGTCCACGGCACTCCCTATGTCCTACCACTCCTTGTTTTGAACCCGCTTCCACCTCCCAGGAGAGGCAAATCGGGATGAAACACGACTTCTCTCCCGGGTCGTTTCATAGGGTCACATCCATGGCAGTTACGTTAAGCCCCTAACCATTTGAACCTGTGAACTATTCTAACTTCAGGCAAGAGAGCCTAACAATTTGCCTTTTATCCAGACTTAGTCCTCCGAGCTAGAGCTTTTCACTCTTAACTCTCAGACATAGCTTTCCTGATGTACTTCTCTCTTCTGGCAACAGCATGTGAGTGAGAGGACAGTTCTTCTACAGCCCTGTGCCTTATAGTGAGGTACTTGACCCTTTGCTCAACCCTTGCCACGTCTAATTAAGAGCGCTCCTGTCTTCCCGAAACAAGGTCTCAGTGGAAAGATGCAATCCACACAGATGTGAATCTCTCCGTTTTGTCCACAGCACTCTCTGTGTACCGTCACTCACAGTCCTGGAGAGGCTGACAACTTCTGGAGAGACTGTGTGTTAGTGGAAGTTTGATTTCTTCCCCTTGTCGTTTCATAAGGTTACATCCATGGCACTTGACTTAAGCATCTATACGAGTACACGTGAAGAAGCTTCTATCTTCGTGCATCCAGATCCTCCTTCGAGTTTGCCTTCTCTGTTGACTCTGTCATCGGATTTAAGAATCTTCCCCTTTTCTTCGTTTTTCTGACATAGTTTTAAAGGGACTCCTATTTTCTGGCATGATCATGTGAGTGGCAGGATGGTTCCTCTACGGCGTCGATGGGAGTTGAAAGGTGTTTTGTAAGAGGATTCTTTTCCCCCAGCGCGAGGGCTATGATACTTTCTTCAAACATTCAACAGTCCTTAGAGAACGATTCTCACTTGAGGATTGCTGTTCTTTTTGTAACCTGGTTTCTACACCTTGATGCTTCTTAATGTTGTGTTGATGGTATAATTTCTACGGCTTTCACACCTGCTTTGTCAAGTAGACCTGTATCCGCGACCCAAGGTAGGCCTTGAGAGCTCCATTCCTCTCCCATCGATTTCTCAGAGTCAAGCATTATGTCACTTTCCGTGGGTTGTCACACACTGTGTATCATTCTTCCCATCTTCCCGTAAGAAGGTAGTGGTAGGCTTGGTTTCTTGACAGGTTTGCTTCTCAGAGTTACGTGCATGGCCATTTCTTAATGCTTTCGCTTGCACTTCCGAAAGTGCTTCCAACTTCGGGAATGGTGTTCATACAAACTGTTTTTTGTTTCTTTCTTCGAGAGTGAGGCGGCTTAGGCTGACCACATGACACGTTGCTTGCGCCTCCACACGTACACTTGAAATCCCTCCTGTCCTCAGGGAATAGGTTCTGAGTGGGAAGAAGCTGAACACACAGATTGGTTTTTCTCCCAGGTGAATACATGGCACTCCCTGTGTTTTCCACACACACCCTAAAACACGTGTCCAACTTCTGGACTGACGATGGGAACTGAATTTCTCTTTTTTTCCTGTGTCCTTGTTTCGAGTTATGTGGATGGCACTTCCATTACGCTCTTAAAAATCAGCGGGGAAGAAGTCAAACTCTCCCTCTTTGTGGATGATATGATACTTTATGTGGAAAGCCCCAAAGTCTCCACTCCAAGACTGCTAGAACCCATACAGGAATATAGTAAAGTGGCAGGATATAAAATCAATGCACAGAAATCAATTGCATTTCTATATAAACACAATAAAACATGTTCAACCTCGGGAGCGAAAGGACACAGAGAGAACCACATACATACCTGGGAGAAACATATCCACATAGAATGGGTATTTCCACTGGACACTTTCTTCAGGAAGACAGAAGTGATTTCCAAGGAACTAGAAGAGGACCAAGCCAATGGACATATTCTTAAAGGAATACTACTGTAAAGAAAACTTTCATCACTGACAGTGATGCCAGAATCAAAAAGCACTTGGAACACTGGGAGTTCCAGGAGGGAAAAGTAAAATATTCTCCTCTCAAAGGGCCAAACTTGTAGAGAAGTCCACCTTAAAGACTGCGTGGTCTCCGAAACAGAGACGAGTTTTCAAGTGTATGCATGGAAGACTAAGGAACTTGTGTAGAATGTAAGTCGTCGTGAAAGAGCAACAAAGTGAAGGAGAATTTCAGCTGACCTCATCTCTCCTTGAAGGTGGAAGCATGTTCACCATCTGGATTGAATAAACCAAGAGAGTGCCATAGACGTGTCTGGGGGATTCAATTCAGGAGAGATTGGATATATCCTTTAACTCTTTGCTTCATGAAGACAGAATTGATTTCCAAGGAATAGGTAGAGGACCAACCTAGAGGTCATAGGCTTACCTCATAAGAAATGCTCAGTAGGGAAAACATATGGTCTTGCCACAAGATAGAAGTACTTTGCAGAGTGGGTCTGCACTGTAACAAAAAGTTAAATGGTCTCATGTCAGGCAGCCAGGAATGTAGAGAATCAAACTTGAAAGTATATCTGCATTCATGAAGAGAGATGCGTTTTCAAGTGTGTGCATGGAAGCCTAGGGAATATGCCAAGAACGGAACTCTGAGTCAAACCACACTGGACTGAAACCGAATTTCTGCTAACATCATCTCTCCTTAAGGTGGAAGTATGTTCATCCTCGGGAATGGAAAGGACAAAGAGTACCACCGAGCTATCTGGGAGATACACGTCCACGTAGAAGGGGTATTTCCACTACAAACATGCTCCATGAAGTCAGATACAACGTCAACAACACATGTACAGGCCAATGCAAAGGTTCGTATACTTAAGGAAAGATCGCAGGACAGGAACCTTCCCTCAACTCACATCTTCCTGCCAGAAGACAGAGTTCTTTCCAAAAGTGTGTATGAGAGGAAAGGAAAAGTGAATTATTCTTACCTGGGAGGACCTTATCTGTATAGAAAGCAAATTTGAAGAAGTAGCTACTTTCCCAAAGAGAGAAATCTTTTCAGGCTTAGGCTTGAAAGCCTAAGGAAATTGACATGAAAGTACCACTTCTGAAACTGAATGGGAGGGAAACCAAATTTCAGCGAAGTTTATCTCTAGCTAATGTGGAATTTGGGACAAAAGTGGGAATGAAAGTAAACAGAGAGAGATCTATACTCCCCTGGATGATAGAAGTTGGTGTACAATGGGTAAGTCCACTAAACCCATTCACCATGAAACAAGTGATTTCCAAATTATAGGGACAGGACCAAACAAACAGTCATCTTCTAAACTCAAAGGAATAGTCCTGTAGTGGAGCTTTCCTTCACCAAACCTGGTCTTGCAAAATATAGACATACTTTGATCACCAGGTCTGCAAGGTCAGTAAAAGGAAACAATTCTCATCTCAGAGGGCCAAGCCTGTGGAGCAACCACCTGCAAAGTATATCTGGATTCTGCAAGAGAGACCTGTTATAAGAATTATGTATGGAAGCCGCAGGAATTTTATAGAATATAAGTCTTCCTGAAAGGGCACTGAATGGAAAACGAGATTGAGGTAACATCATCTCTACTGAAGGTGGAACCATGTACAACATCCGGGGTGAAAGGACAGAGAGTGCCATATAGATATCTGGGAGATACGGGGCAGCATAGAATGGGTATTTCCACTAAAACTATGTTCCATGAAGACAGATGCAACTTCATCTATGCATGTACAGGCCGAATCAAATATTCGTATCCTTAACTCAAGGAAAGAGTGCAGTACAGGAACAGTCCTTCAACTTCATGCCAAAATGTAGAGCTCTTTCCAAAAGTGTGTATGAGACAACAGAAAAAGTGCATTATTCTTACTAGCAGAACCAAGTCTGTATAGAAAGCCAAATTGAAGCAGTATCTGCTTTCACTTAGAGAAAAGCCTTTTCAGGGGTATGCTTGAAAGTGAAAGGGGTATTTGGCCTGAATTTACTTCTGAAACAGAACAGGAGGGAAACCGAATTTCATTGAAGTTCAACTCTAGCAAATGTGGAATCATGGAAAAAAGTGGGAATGACAGACCACAGAGAGTGCTATGTAACTTCCTGAAAGATACCAATCTTTGCATAATAGAAAATTCCACCAAACCCTTGCATCATAAAGTCAGAAGTGATTTCCCAAGAACAGGTAGAGGACCAAGCAAATGGTCATTTACTAAGCTCAAAGGAACAGTGTTGTAGGGAAGCCTTTGATTCCCAGAACTCGTCTTGCAGAAGATAGACGTACTTTAAACACAGGGTCTGCCCGGTAAGAAGTAAACTATTCTCCATCTCTGATAGCCAAACATGGGGAGCAACCAAAATGGAAATTATATCTGTATTCTGCATGAGATATGGTTGTCAGGTTTATGGATAGAAACCAGAGGAATATGCATAAAATGAAACAGACTGCCATATAGATGTCTCGGAGATACACGTCTGTGTACAATGGGTAATTCCACTACAACTCTACTCAATGGAGAGAGATGCAACTTCAACTATGTACAGGCAGATGCAAAGTTTCATATACTTAACAGAAAGAAAGTGGGCAAAACAGGAAATTTCTTCAACTCACAGCTTCCTGAGAAAAGCTAGCCCTCTTTCCAAAAGTGTATTTAGAGAACAGGAAAAGTGAGATATTCTTACATTGGAATACCACATCTCTTTAGAAAGAACAAGTGACTCAGTATCTTCTTTCACGAAGAAAGACGACTTGACGGGTGTATGCTTGAAATCGTAAGGAAATTGCTTTGATATACCACATCTGATATTGAATAGGAGGGAAACTGAATTTCAATGGACGTCTTCTCTAGCGAATGTGGAATTTTGGATAAGAGTGGGAATGAAAATATGCAGAGAGAGCTATGTAACCCCCTGGAAGATACAAGTCTGTATAAATTGTGTAAGAACACTAAACCCTTGAATCATGAAGTCAGAAGTGATATCCCAAGAACAGGTTAAGCACCAAGAAAATTGTCATCTTTCTAAGCTCAAAGCAATACTTCCAAAGTGAAGATGCCCATCAACTGACCTGGACGTGAAGAAGATAGACATACTTTGAGCACAGGGTTTGCATGGTAAGGAAAAGTAAAATAGTCTCATTCAGAGGGCCAAGCCTGTGAAGCTACCAATCTGGAAAGTATATCTGGATTCCGAAAGAGAGACCCGTTGTCAGGCATATGAATGGAGGACACAGGAATGTACGGAGAACCTGTCTTTTTGAAAGGGCACTGAAGGGAACCAAGTTTCAGCTGACATCATCCCTCCTGAAGGTGGAGCGTGTTCGACCTCTGGAGTGTAAGGACACAAGAGAAAGCCATGAAGATATCTGCAAGAAGCACTTTTGCGTAGCGTATGTCCCCTACAACCATGATCAATGAGGACAGATATAACTTCAACTATGCAGGTAGAGGCCGAAGCAAGCATTCTATACTTAAGGAAAGAGCACAGTACAGGAATCGTTCTTCAACTCACAGTTTCCTGCCAGAAGATAGACCTCTTTCCAAAAGAGAGTATGAGACAAGAGGAAAAGTGAAATATTCTTTCATCGGAGGACGAAGTCTGTATAAAAACAATTGTGAAGCACTGCATTCACATGGAGGTGAGCTTTTTCAGGGGTGTGCATACAAGCGTTAGGAAATTGCCATGAATGTAGAGTTCTGATACTTAACGGGAAGGAAATAAAAATCAGTGAAAGTCAGATGTAGCAAATGTGGAATCAGGGACAAGAGTGAGAAGGAAAGTACACAGAGTACTATATAACTTCCTGGGAGATACAATTCTGTGCACAGTGGGTAAGTCACAAAACCCATGCATCAAGATGTCAAAAGTGATTTCCCAGAACAGGTAGAGGACCAATCAAATGGTCATCCAATCACAAAAGAATAGTACCTTAGGGAAGCCGTTCATCAGCAGACCTGTGCCTGGAGAAGACAGACGTAATTTGAGCTCGGTTCTGCATGGTAAAGAAAAGTAAATTATTCTCTTGTCAGGTCGCCATGCCTGTGGGACAAATTGGAAAGTATATCTGGATTCTGAAAGAACGATCGTTTGTCAGATTTATGAATGGAAGCCAGAGAAGTGTGCATTGAACATAAGTCTCCATGAAAGGGCACTGTAGGGAATCCTCGTTTCAGCTAACATCATCTCTCCTGATGGTGGAAGCATTTTTTGATATCGTGAGTCAAAGGACACATAAACTGCCCTATAGATGTCTGGGAGGGACAATTCTGCGTAAAATTGGTATTTCCACTACAACCATGCTCAATGGAGACAGATGCAGGTCTATCTATGCATGTACAGGCAGATGCAAAGATACGTATATTTAACAGAATGAAAGTGTGCCGAAAAGGAAAGGCCCGTCATCTCACATCTTCCTGGGAAAAGGTACACCTCTTTCCAAAACTGTCTATGAAACAACAGGAAAAGTGAAATATTCTTACCTCGGAAGACCACGTCTGTGTAGAAGCAAAAGTGAAGCAGTATCTGCTTCCATGTAGAGAGAAGCCTTGTCAGGAGTTTGCTTGAAAGTATCAGGAAATTTCCATTAAAATGCCACTTCTGAAAGTAAATGGGTGGGATTCCGAATTTCGCCAAACTTCAAATCTAGCAAATGTGGAATTCCCACAAGAGTGGGAATGAAAGTACGCAAAGAACTCTATGTAACAAGCTGGAATATAAAAGTCTGTAAAATGGGTAGGTCCACTAAACACATGCTTCAATAAGTCACAACTGACTTCCCAGAAAATGTAGAGCACCAAGCAAGTGCTCATCTTCTAAACTCAAAAAAACAGAACCGTCAGGAAGCCGTACATCAACAGACCTGTGCTTGCAGTAGATAGACGTACTTTGAGAACAGGGTCTGCACGGGAAGGAAAAGTAAAGTATTCTGTGGAGCAAACAAAATGTAAAGTATATCTAGATTCCAAATGAGAGAATGATTGTCATCTTTATGAATGGATGCCACAAGAATGTGCACAGAACGTAAGTCTTCATGGAAGGGCACTGAAGGGAAACTGAGTTTCAGCCAACATCACATCTCCAGAAAGTGGAAAATTGTTCATCATTCTCCAGAGTGAAAGGAAATAGAGTGCCTTATAGATATATGGAAGATATGCGCCTGCGTACAATGGGTATTTCCCCTACAACCATGCTCAATGAAGACAGATGCAACTTCAACTATGCATGTACAGGCCAAAGCAAAGGTTCGTATACTTTACTGAAAGAAAGCGGAGTACAGTATCCATCCTTCAAGTCACACATTCCTCTCAGAAGAGAGACTTCTTTTCAAGTGTGTATGAGAGAACAGGAAAAGAAACTATTTTTTAGGACGGAGGACCAAGTCTTTATAGAAAGCAAATTTGAAGCAGTACCTGCTTACAGAAAGGGAGAAAACTATTTAGGGGTATGATTGAAAGGGTAAGGAAATTGCTATGAGTGTACCACTTCTGAAACTGAACGGGAGGGGAATCGAATTTCAGCTTGTCATCTGTGGCGAATGGGGTATCTGAGACAAGAGTGGTTATGAAAGTACACAGAGAGCTCTGTGTAACTCCCTGGAACATAGAAGTCTCTGTACAATGGGTCAGTCCACTAAACCATGGATAAAGAAGACATAAGTGATTGTCCAGACGAAGTAGAAGACTAATCAAATGGTCATCTCCTAATCTCAAAAGAACAGTACCACAAGGAATCTGTGCATCAAAAGACCTGTGCTTGGAGTAGACGTACACTGAGCACAGGGTCTGCACGGTAAGGAAAAGTAAACTATTTTCCTCTCAGAGGGCCAAGCCTGTGCAGGAAACAAACTGGAAAATACATCTGGATTCCGAACAAGATACCCATTGTCAGGTGTATGAATGGAAGCAAAAGAATGTGCATAGAACATAAGTCTTCATGAAAGGGCCCTAAAGTAAAGGGAATTTCGGCTAACTTCTTCTCTCCTGAAGGTGGAAACATTTGACCTTGGGAGTGAAAAGACACAGAGAATGTAATATGGATATCTGGGAGATATACATCTGCGTAGAATGGGTATTTCCCCGAGGACCATGCTCCATGAAGACAGATGCAACTTAAACTGCGGATGTACAGCTGAAGCAAAGGTTCCTACCCTTAACTCAAGGAAAGAAAGGGGTACAGGCACGGTCCTTCAACTCACATCTTCCTGCGAAAAGTTATGCCTCTTTACAAAGATGTGTATGAGACAACACGAAAAGAAATATGAAAACCAAGTCTGTATAGAAAGCAAATTTGAAGCAGTATCTGCTTACGTGAAGAGTGAAGGCTATTCAGGTGTATGAATGAAAGCGTAAGGAATTGCCATGAATGTCTTACTTCTGAAACTGAAGGGGGGAATCGATTTTCAGCGAACATCATCTGTAGTGAATGTGGACTCATGGATAAGAGCGGGAATGAAAGGCACAAAGAGCGCTATGTAACCCCCTGGATGATACAAATTCGTGTATAATCCTTGCATCATGAAGTCAGATGTGATAACCCAAGAACACGTAAAGGATCAAGCAAAGCTCATCTTCCAAACTCAAACAGTGCTGAATGGACACCGTCTTTTAACAGACCAGGACTTTCAGAAGACAGACATACTTTGAACTGGGTCTGCACTGTAAGGAAAAGTAAACTATTCTCCTCTCAGAGGGCCAAGCCTGTGGAGAAAACAAAGTGGAAAGTATATCTACATTCCTAAAGAGAGACCCTTTGTCAGGTTTATGACTGGAATCCAAATGAATGAGCTTTGAACATAAGTCTTTATGAAAGGGCACTGAAGGGAAAGTGAGCATCAGCTAGCATGTTTCCTGAAGGTGGAAACATGTTCTACCCAGGGAGTGAAAGGACACAGAGTGCTTTAGAGATATCTGGAGATACACGTCTACATAGAATGGGTATTTTCACTACAACTGTGCTCCATGAAGACAGATGCAACATCAACTAGGCATGTACAAGTTGGAGCAATGCTTCGTAGCCTTAACTCAAGGAAAGAGAGAACTACAGTTAACATTCTTCAACTCACATCTTCCTGCGAATAGAAAGGCCTCTTTCCAAACGTGTGTATGACACAATAGGAAAAGTGAAATACTCTTACCTTGGAGGAACAATTGCGTATAGAAAACAAATGTGAAGCAGTATCTGCTTTCACGTGGAAAGAAGCCTTTTCAGGGGTATCTTTGGAAGCATAAGGAAACTGCCATGAGTGTAGACTTCTGAAACTGAAGTTGCTGGGAGTCGAAATCAGCGAATGGCATCTGGAGCGAATGTGGAACTGAAACAAGAGTGGGAATGAAAGTACACAGAGAGTGCTATGTAACTTCCTGGAAGATACCAGTCTGTGTATAATGGGTAGGTCCACCAGTTCCTTGCATCATGATATCAGATGTGATTTTCCAAGAACAGGTGAAGGATCGAAGTTCATCTTATAAATGCAAAGAAACAGAGCTGAAGGGAAACCGTTTTTCAACAGACCTAGTCTAGCAGAATATAGATGAACTTTGAACACTGGGTCAGGAGAGTAAGGAATTTGTCTCTCAGATGGCCAAGCATTTGGAGCTACAAGACTGTGAAATGTATCTGGATTCCGCATGAGATACGGTTGTCAGTTGTTCAGGCAGAAGCCAGAGGAGTGTGTGTAGAACTTGTCTTTATGAAAGTGCACTGAAGGGAAACCAGTTTCAACTAACATCATCTCTACTGAAGGAGGAAGCCTGTCCGATTTCAGAAGTCCAATTACACATAGAGTGCCATATACACGTTTTGGAGATACACGTCTGCTTATAATGCTATGGTCAATGAAGACATATGGAACTAGAATTATGTATATACAGGCCGACGCAATGGTTCAGTCCTTCAACTCACATCTCCTGAGAAAAGATAGACCCCTTTCCAAAAGACTGTGGAGCAAACAACCTGGAAAGTATATCTGGATTCCGAAAGAGAGACCTGTTGTCAGGTTTAAGAATGGAAGCCACAGGGATGTGCATAGAAAGGACACTGAAGGGATACCAACTTTCAGCTAACATCATCTCTCTTGAAGGTGGAATCTTGTTCGTCCTCCTGAGTGAAAGGACACAGAGAGCGCCATATAGGTATCTGGAAGATACGCGTCGGCGTACAATGGGTATTCCGCCACAACAATGCTCAATGAAGACAGATGCAACTTCCACTATGCATGTACAGGTCCAAGCAAACGGTCATATACTTAACTCAAGGAAACAGCGCTGTACAGGATCGGTCCTTCAACTCATACTTTCCTGCCAGAAGATAGCCCTCTTTTCAAAAGTGTGAACGATACAAGAAAAGAGTAATAGTCTTACCTCTAAAAACCAAGTCTGTATAGAAGCAAATTTGAAGCAGTATCTGCTTACATGAAGAGACGTTATTCAGGGGTATGATTGAAAGCGTAAGGAAATTGCCATGAGTGCACCACTTCTGAAACTGAACGTGAGGGAAATAGATTTTCAGCGAACATCATCTGGGGTGAATGTGGAGTCGTGGACACATTCCACGTGGAAAATAGAGCGCTATGTAACTTCCTGGAAGATACAAGTCTGTGTATAATGGGTAAGTCCACCAAATCCTTGCATCATGAAGTCAGATGTGATTTCCCAAAAATACATAAAGGATCAAGTAAAGGTCATCTTCTAACCTCAAAGAGAGGGTGCTGAAGGGAAGCCATCTTTCAACTGACCTTGTCTAGGAGAATATAGAACTTTGAACAGTGGTTCTGCCCGGTAAAGAAAAGTAAACTGTTGGCATCCCAGATGTCAACGCATGTGGAGCACCAAAACTGAAAAGTATATCTGGATTCCGGAGGAGATGCAATTGTCAGATTTATGGATAGAAGCCAGAGGAATGTGAGTAGAACTTATATCCTCATGAAAGGACACTGAAAGGAAACCACTAACATCACCTCTCATGAAGGTGGAAGCATGTTGGATTTCGGGAGTCAAAGGACACATAGATTGCCATAACATGTCTGGGAGATAGACGTCTGCCTACAATGGTATTTCCACTACAACTAAGCTCAATGGAGAGAGAGGCAACTTTATCTATGTTTGTAGAGGCCGACGCAAAGTTACATACTGTTAAATGAAAGAAAGAGTGCAGACCAGGGATGGTCTTTGAACTCACATCTTACTGGGAAAAGAAAGACCTCTTTCCAACAACAGGAAAAGTGATATATTGTTACCTCGGAAGAGCACATCTGTATAGGAAGCACATGGCAATCAGTATCTTCTTTCAAGTGGAAAGAAGACTTTTCAGGTGTATGTTGAAATCGTAAGAAAATTGCTTAGATAGTTCCACTTCTGAAACTAAATCGGAAGGAAACAGAATTTCAGCAAATTTCCTCTCTAGCGAAAGTGGAATCCTGGTCAACAGGGGGAATGAAAGTATGTAGAGAGCGCTATGTAACCCCTGCAAGATACGTGTCTGTGTATATTGGGTAAGAATATTAAACCCTTGAATCATGAAGTCAGAAGTGATTTTCCAAGAACAGATTGAGGACCAAACAAATGTTCACCTTTCTAAGCTCAGAAGAACTGTACCATGGTGTAGCTGTCCATCAACAGACATGGGCGTAGAGAAGATAGACATACTTTCAGCACAGGGTCTGCATGGTAAGGAAAAGTAAACTAGTCTCACCTCAGAGGGTCAAAGCATGTCGAGCCACCAAATTGGAAATCATATCTGGATTCCGAGAGACCATTTGACAGGTTTATTATGAATGGAAACCACAGGAATGTAGGTAGAACCTACGTCTTCATGAAAGGGCACTGAAGGGAAACCGAGATTCAGCTGATAACATCTCCCCTGAAGGTGGAATCTTGTTCATCCTCTGGAGTGAGAGGACACAGAGAGTGCCATATAGGTATCTGGAAGATACACGTGTGTGTACAAAGGTATCTCCGCCACAACCATGCTCAGTGAAGATTGATGCAACTTCAACTATGCATGTACAGGCCCAAAGTGTCGTCTACTTAACTCAAGGAAACAGCATTGTACAGCATCCGTCCTTCGACTCACACCTTGCTGCCATAAGATAAACATCCTTCCAAAAGTGTGTATGAGACAACAGGAAAAGGAATTATTCTTAGGTCGGAGGATCAAATCTGTATAGAAAACAAATTTGAAGCAGAATCTGCATACACGAAGAGAGGTTTTTCAGGGGTATGGTTGAAAGCGTAAGGAATTGCCATGAGTGTACCATGTCTGAAACAGAATGGGATGGGAATCAATTTTCAGCGAACGTCATCTGTAGCCAGTGTGGACTCGTAGATAAGAGTGAGCATGAAAGTACAAAGAGAGGGCTATGTAATCCCTTGGAAGATACAAGTCCGTGTATAATGAATGGGTAAGTCCACCAAATCCTTGCATCATGAAGTCAGATGTGATTTCCCAAGAACAGGTGAAGGATCAAGCAAAGGTCATCTTCTAAACTCAAAAAATCTGTGCCGAAAGGAAGCTGTCTTTCAAAAGACCTGGTCTAGCAGAATATAGATGAACTTTGAACACTGGGTCTGCAGGGTAAGAAAAAGTAAACTATTCGCATCTCAGATGGCCAAGCACGTGGAGCAAAAAAACTGGAAAGGTTATCTGGATTCCGCATGTGATAGGGTAGTCAGGTTTATCAATAAAAGTCAGAGGAATGTGCATAGAACCTATGTCTTCATGAAAGGGCGATGACGGGAAACCGCGTTTCAGCTAACATTCTCCTGAAGGTAGAAGCATGTTCGATTTTGGGAGTCACAGGACGCAGAGTGCCCTATAGATGTCTAAGAGATACACGTCTGCGTACGGTGGGTATTTCTACTACAACTATGCTCAGTGGTGACAGAGGCAACTTCAACTATGCACGTACAGGAAGATGCAAAGGTAAGTATAGTTGACTGAAGGAAAGAAGCAGAACAGGAATGGTCCTTCAAGTATCCTCTTCCTGAGAAAAGATAGACCTCTTTCTAAAACCCTGTGGCTCAAACAACCTGGAAAGTATACCTGGATGCCAAAACAGACCCATTGTCAGGGTTATGAATGGAAACGAGAGTAATGTGCTTAGAACATAGGGCTTCATGAAAAGACACTGAAGGGAAACCAAATTTCAGCTAACATCGTCTCTCTTGAAAGTGGAAACATGTTCGACCTCGGGAGTGAAAGCACACAGAGTGCCAAAGAGGTATCTGGGAGATTCACTTCTGCATAGAATGGGTATTTCCCCTACAATCATGTTCCTTGAAGACAGATGCAACTTCAACTATGCATGTACAAGCCAAGGCAAAGTTTCATATATTTATCAGAGGGAAAGAACACAGAAAAAGGAACAATCCTTCAAGTCACATCTTCCTGTGAAAAGATAGACCACTTTCCAAAACTGAGTATGACACTACAGGAAAAGTGATATATTCTTACCTCAGAAAACCTCTCCTGTGTAGAAGCAAATGTGAAAGTTTCTGCTTTCACGTGGAGAGAAGCCTATTCAGGGGTTTGATTGAAAGTGTAAGGAAATTGCTATGAATGGACTACTGAAACTGAATGGGAGGGAAACAATTTCAGCGAATGTCATCTGTAGCGAATGAGGAATCGTAGACGAGTGGGAATGAAAGCATGCTTAGAACTCTATGTAACTCCCTGGAACATACAAGGTGTAAAATGGGTAATTCCACTAAACCCATGCATCAAGAAATCAGAAGTGATTTCCCAAGAACAGGTTGAGGACCAAGAAAATTGTCATCTTCAAAACTCAAAGGAACAGTGCTGAAGGGAAGCCATCCTTCAACAGACCTGGTTTTGCAGAAGATAGACATACATTGAACACTGGGTCTCCATGGTAATGAAAAGTTAACTATTTTCATCTCAGATGGCCAAGCCAGTGTAGCTACCAAATTGGAAAAAATATCTGTATTCTGAAAGAGAGTCTCGTTGTCAGGTTTGTGAATGGAAGCCACAGGAATTTACGTAGAACTTAAGCTCTACTACGAGGTTCAGCTGCCATCATCTCTCCTAAATGTGGAACCTTGTTCGACCTCTGGAGTGAAAGACCTAAAGAGTGCCATATAGATGTCTGGAATAAACACGTCTACGTACAGTGGGTATTTCCACCACCCTCATGAGATACGAAGACAGATGCAACTTGAACTATGTATGTACAGGCCAACGCAATGGTTCTTGTACTTAACAGAAGGAAAGAGGGCAGAACAGGAAGGGTCCTTCAACTCACATTTTCCTGCCAAATAGACCTTTTTCCAAAACTGTGTATGAGACAACAAAGAAAGTCAAGTATTCTTACCTCGGAAGACCACGTCTGTGTAGAAGCAAATGTGAAGCAGTTTATACTTTCATGTGGCGAGAAGCCTTTTCAGGGGTATGCTTGAAAGCATAAGGTAATTGCAATGGAAGTACCACTTCTGAAACGAAATAGGAAGGAACTGAATTTCACCCAACTTCAACTCCAGCGAATGTGGAATCGGGGAGAGGCATGGGAATGAAAGTACACAAAGAGCTCTATGTACCTCCCTGGAATGTACAAGTCTCTGTACAATGGGTAAGTCCACTAAACCCATGTACCATGAAGTCACAAGTGATTTCCCAGAACAGGTACAGGACCAATCAAATGGTCATCTTCTAATCTCCAATGAACAGTATTGTAAGATAGCCATTTATCAGCAGACGTGTGCTTGGAGAAGATAGACGTGGTTTGAGCACAGGGTTTGCACGGTAAGAAAAAGTAAACTACTCTCCTCTCAGAGGGCCAAGCCTGTGGAAAAAATAAAGTGGAAAGTATATCTGCATTCTGAGTGACGCATTGTCAGGTATATGAATGGAAGCCAGAGGAATGTGCGTAGAACATAAGTCTTCATGAAAGGCACTGTAGGGAAAACAAGTATCAGCTAGCATCATCTTTCCTGAAGGTGGAAATATGTTCGACCTTGGGAGGGAAAGGACACAGAGAGTGCCATAGAGATATCTGGGAGACACACGTTTGCTTAGAGTGGGTATTTCCACATCTGTGCTCCAAGAAATCAGATGTAACTCCAACTTTGCATGTAGAGGTCGAAGCAAAGCTTCCTATACTTATCTCAAGGAAAGATAGATGTACTTTGAGCACAGGTTATGCACGTTAAGGAAAAGTAGTCTAACCTCAGAGGGCCACCAAGCTTGAAAGTATATCTGGAATTCGAAAGAGACAACGTTCTCAGCTTTATGAATGGAAGTGAAAGGAATGTAAGTATAACCTAAGTCTACATGAAAGGGCCCTGAAGGGATGTGTTTCCGCCACAACCATGATCAGTGAAGACAGATGCGACTCCAACTATGTATGTAGAGGCCGAAACAAAGGATCGTATACTTAACTCAAGGAATAAGGGCAGTACGGAAACGTCTTTCAACTCACACCTTCCTGCCATAAGATAAACATCTTTCCAAGAGTGTGTATGAGACAACAGGAAAAGGAATTATTCTTAAGTCGGAGGACCAAGTCTGTATTGAAAACAAATTTGAAGCAGACTCTGCATAAACGAAGAGAGAAGGTTTTTCAGGGGTATGATTGAAAGCGTAAGGAATTGCCATGAGTGCACCACGTCTGAAACATAATGGGATGGGAATCAATTTTCAGCGGATGTCATCTGTAGCCAATGTGGACTCGTGGATAAGAGTGAGCAGGAAAGTACACAGAGAGTGCTATGTAACCCCTTGGAAGATACAAGTCCGTGTAATGAATGGGTAAGTCCATCAAATCCTTGCATCATGAAGTCAGATGTGATTTCCCAAGAACAGGTGAAGGATCAAGCAAAGGTCTTCTAAACACAAAGAAACAGTGCTGAAGGGAAGCCGTCTTTCAACAGACCTGGTCTAGCAAAATATAGATGAACTTTGAATACTGGATCTGCATGGTACAGAATAGTAATCTATTCGCATCTCAGATGGCCAAGCATGTTGTGCTATAAAATTGAAAATTATATCTGGATTCCACATGTCATACAGTTTTAAGGATTATGGGTAGAAGCCAGAGGAATGTGCGGTGAACTTAAGTCTTTATGAAAGGACAGTGACGGGAAACTGCATTTCAGCTAACATCATCTCTCCTGAAGGTGGAGGCATTTTCAATTTCGGGAGGCAAAGGACACATAGAGTGCCCTATAGATGTCTGAGAGATACACGTCTGCGTACAATGGGTATTTCCACTACAACTTTGCTCAACGGAGACAGATGCAACTTCAACTATGCATGTACAGGCCAATGCAAAGGTTTGTATACTTAAGGGAAGGAAAGAGTGTAGAACAGGAACTGTCCTTCAACTTACATCTTCGTTTCAAAAGATAGACCTCTTTCCAAAAGTATGTATAAAACAACAGAAAAAATGAAATATTCCACGTCTCTAGAGAACCAAATGTGAAGTAGTATCTGCTTTCACACTGAGAGAATTCTTTTCAGGGGTATGCTTGAAAGTGTAAGATAGTTGACATGAATGTACCACTTCCGATACTGAGCAGGAGGGAAATTGAATTTCAGCGAACTTTATCTGTAGCGAAAGTGGAATCGTGGACAGGAGTGGGAATGATAGTACACAGAAAGCTCTATGTAACTCTCTGGAACATACAAGTCTGTGTACAATGGGTAAGTCCACTAAACCATGCAACAAGGAGTTACAAGTGATTTCCCAGGAGAAGTAGAGGACAAAGCAAATGGTCATCTTCTAATCTCAAAAGAACAGTACTGTAGGGCAGCCATGAATCAACAAACCTGTGTTTGGAGAAGATAGATGTAATTTTAGCACAGGGTCTGCACGGTAAGGAAAAGTAAACTATTCTCTCAGAGGGCTTGGCCTGTGGAGAAAACACACTGGAAAGTATATCTGAATTCCGATTGAAAAACCCAGTGTCACGCTCATGAGTGGAATCAACAGGAATGTGCATAGAGATAAGTCTTCATGAAAGGGCACTGAAGGGAAACCCAGTTTTAGATAACATCATCTCTCCTGAAGGTGGAAACTTGTTCGACCTCGGTAAAGGACACAGAGTGTCATAGAGATATGTGGGAGATACAAGTCTGCATAGAGTGAGTAGTTCACCTAAAACCATGCTCAATAAAGACAGATGCAACTTCAACTATGCATTTACAGGCCGAGGAAAAGGTTCATGTACTTAAGTCATGGAAAGAGCGGGGTCCAAGAACGGTCCTTGAACTCACATCTTCCTGCCAAACGACAGACCTCTTTCCAAGAGTATGAGACAACAGGAAAAGTAAAATATTCTTCCTCGGGTGACCATGTCCGTGTAGGGTCAAATGTGAAGCAGTATCTGCTTGCACGTGGAGAGAAGACTTTTCAGGGGCATGCTTGAAAGTGTAAGGAAATTGCCGTGAAAATACTTCTGAAACTAAATGGGAAGGATTCAGAATTTCACCAAAATTCATCTCTAGCAAATGTGGAATGAGAGACAATAGTGGGAATGAAAGTACACAAAGAGGTCTAGGTAACTTGCCGGAACATAAGTCTGTAAAATGGGTAAGTCCACTAAACCCATGCATCAAGATGTCACAAGTGATTTCCCAGAAGAGGTAGAGGACCAAGTAAGTGGTCATTTTCTAATCTCAAAAGAACACATTACCTCGGGAAGCCATGCATCATCAGACCTGTGCTTGGAGAAGATAGATGTAGTTTGAGAACAGGGTCTGCACGGGAAGGTAAACTATTCTCCTCTCAGAGGACCAAGCATGTGGAGCAACCAAAATGTAAAGTATATCTGGATTCTAAATGAGAGACCTGTTGTCAGGTTTACGAATGTAAGCCACAGGAATGTGCACAGAACGTAAGTCTTCATGAAAGCGCACTGAAGGGAAACCGAGTTTCAGCTAACATCATCTCTCCTAAAAGTGGAAGCTTCTTCGTCCTCCGGAGTGGAGGATACAGAGAGTGCCATATAGATATTTGGAAGATACACTTGTGCGTATAGTGGGTATTTCCCCTACAACCGTGGTCAATGAAGACAGATGTGACTTCAACTATGCTTGTACAAGGTGAAGCAAAGTTTCATATACTTTACCACAAGGAAAGAGCGCTGTACAGGCACCATCCTTCTACTCACACCTTCTTGCCAGATGATAGACCTCTTTCCAAATATGTGTATGACACATCTGGAAAAGGACATATTCTTTCTTCAAAGGTCCAAGTCTGTACAGAAAGCAAATTTAAAGCAATATCTACTTTCAAGAAGAGAATCCTTTTCAGGGGTATTCTTGAAAGTGTAAGTAAATGGCCACGAATTTACCGCTTCTGACTGAACGGGAGAGAAACCGAATTTTAGCCAACTTCAACTCTAGGGGATGTGGAATCGTGGACAAGGGTGGGAATGAAAGTACACAGAGAGCACTATGTAACTTCCTGGAAGACAGAAGTCTGTGTGTAATGGGTAACTCCACCAAATCCTTGCATCTGGAAGTCAGTTGTGAATTCCCAAGAATAGGTAAAGGATCAAACAAAAACGGTCATCTTCTAAATTCAAAGGAAGAGTGCTGAAGGGAAGTTGTCTTTCAACAGACCTGGTCTTGCCGAAGGTAGAAGTACTTTGAACACTGCATGTAAAGGAAAATGAGTATCTTCTCACCTCAGAGGTCTAAGCCTGTAGAGCAGGGTAACTAGAAAGTATATCTGTATCCCGAAAGAGAGAACTGTTGTCAGGTTTATATATGGAAGCCACAGGAACGTGTGTAGAATGTAAGTGTTCGTGAAAGGGCACCGAAGTGAAACCGAGTTCCAGCTAACATCCTCTTCCTGAATGTGGAAGCATGTTTGATATCAGGAGTGGAAGAAAACAGAGTGCAATATGCATATCTTGGAGATACAACTGTTTGGGGATGGGTATTTCCACAACCATGTTCCATGAAGACAGATGCAACTTCAACTATGCATGTATCAGCAGAAAAATAGTTCCGTGTACTTTAGTCAAGGAAAAAGCGCAGTGCAGGGACTGTCCTTCAACTCACATCTTCCGTCCAGAAGATAGAGCTCTTTCCAAAAGTGTGTATGAGACAAAAGGAAAAGTGAAATATTCTTACCTCAGAGTACTAAGTCTGTATAGAAAGCAAATTTGAAGAAGTATCTGCTTACACGAAGAGAGAAGGCTATTCAGGGGTATGATTGAAAGCATAAGGAAATTGCCATGACTGTACCACTTCTGAAACTGAACGGGAGGGAAAGCGAATTTCAGTAAAATTCATCTGTAGCGAATGTGGAATATTGGACAAGAGTGTGAATGAAATAACACAGATATATATATATATATATATATATATATATATATATATATATATATATATAACACCCTGCAAGATACAAGTCTGTGTAAATTGGATAACACCCTTAAACCCCTGAAGTCAGAAGTGATTTCCCAAGAACATGTAGACGATCAAGTAAATGTTCATCTTTATAAACTCAAAGAAAGAGTAGTGTAGGGAAGCCGTCCTTCAGCTGACCTGGTCTTGCAGAATATAGACGAACTTTGAAAACTGGGTCTGCATGGTAAGGAAAAGTAATCTCTTCATATCTCAGATGGCCAAGAATGTGGAGCTACCAAACTGGAAAGTATATCTGCACTCTGCATGAGATACAGTTATCAGGTTTATCAATGGAACCCAGAGTAATGTGCGCAGAACGTAAGTCTTCATGAGAAGGCAAAGAAGAGAAATCGAGTTTCAGCTAATATCTCTGTGAAGGTGGAGCATGTTCGACCTCTGGTGTGAAAGGACACAGAGAGTGCCATATAGATATATGGAAGATACACGTCTGCATATAATGGGTATTTCCCCAACAACCATGATCAATGAAGACAGATGCAACTTAAACTATGCATGTAAAGGGCAGAGGAAAGGTTCATATACTTAACTCAAGGAAGAGCACACGACAGGAACTGTCCTTTAACTCACATCTTCCTGCCAAAATATAGACCTCTTTCCAAAACTGTGTATGAGATAACCAGAAAAGTGAAATATTCTTACCAAGGAGGACCAAGTCTGCATAGAAAGCAAATTTGTAGCAGTATCTACTTTCACGAAGAAAGAAACCTTGCAGTGGTGTGCTTGAAAGGGTAAGGATATGGCCATGAATGTACCACTTCTGAAACTGAATGGGAAGGAAAGCGAATTTTAGCAAACTTCATTTCTAGTGAATGTGGTATCGTGGACAAGAGTGGGAATGAAAGTACCTAGAGAGCTCTATGTAATTCCATGGAAGATACAAGTCTGGATAGAGTGGGTAAGACCACTAAACCGTTTCATCAAAAAGTCAAAAGTGATTTCCCAAGAATAGGTATAGGACCAAGCGAATGGTCATCTTCTAAACTCATAGGAACTCTGCTGTGGGGAAGCAGTACATCAACAGGCCTGGTTTTGGAGACGATAGATGTACTTTGAACACTGGGTCTGCACGGTAAGGAAAGTAAACTAATCGCATCTCAGAAGGCCAAGCCTGTGGAGTAAACAATCTAGAAATTATATCTGGATTCTGCACTAGTGACCCATTTTCCTTTTTTTGTATGGAAGCCACAGGAATGTGTATAGAATGTAAGTCTTCTTGAAATGGCATGGAAGTGAAACGAAGTTTCAGCTAACATCATCTCTCCTGAAAGGCAGAAGCTTGTTTGATGTCTGGAGTGGAAGTACTCAGAGTGTGACATATACATATCTTGGGGATACAAGTATTTGGAGAATGGGTATATCCACAAAAGCCTTGCTTCATGAAGACACTAGTGATTTCCTAGGTGTAGGTAGAGGACCAAGCCAATGGCCATATTCTTACCAGAAAAGAAAAGCACTGTAGGGAAACCGTTGTGCAAATGATATGGTCTTGCCAGAAGATACGAATACTTTGAACAGTGGGTCGGCACTGTAGGGAAACATGAAATATTTTCATCTCAGAAGGCTCAGTCTATAGAGAAGTCACACTGGAAAGTATATCTTGATTCTCGAAGCAAGAAGCATTGTGAGGTGCATGTATGGAAGCCAAAGCAGGTAGAGACACAAATCAAGGGTCACATCCTTAAGTCTAAGGCTTAGCACTATAGGGAAACCCTCTGTCAACTATCATGGTCTTGCAAGAAGATAGAAGTACTTTGAGTCTGCAAGGTAAGGAAATGTGTCATATTCTGATCTCAGAGTGGAAAGTATGTAAAGAAGGCAAGCATAAAGAGTATCTGGTTTCAAGACTAGAGAAGCATCTTCAAGTGTGTGTATGGAAGCCTAGGGAATGTGCCAAGATGTGCCAAGAATGGAACTCTGAGTGAAACAACACTGGACTGAAACTGAATTTCAGCTAACCTCATCTCTCCTGATGGTGGAAGCATGTTCAAGTGAAAGGACACAGAGAGAACCAAATGCCTTCCGTGTAGAATGGTCATTTCCTCTTAATGCTTCCTTCATGAAGACACAAGTGATTTCCAAGGAATGGGAAGAGGACCAGTGAAATGGACATATTCTTGACTCAAAGGAACAGCACTGTAGGGGACCCTTCCTTCACTGACATGGTTTTGCCAGAAGCAAAAAGTACTTTGAACACTGGGTGTTCTAGGAAGGGAGAAGTGAAATATTCTCCTCTCAGAGGCCAAATGTGTAGATATGTCCAACTAAAAGACTGTGATCTCAGAAACAAAGATGAGTTTCAAATGTATGCATGGGGGCCTAAGGAATGTGCCTAGAATGTAAGTCTTCATGAAACAGCACTAACGTGAAACTGAATTTCAGCTAACATCATCTCTCTTGAAGGAGGAAGCATGTTTAACATCGGGATTGAAAGGACACAGAGAGTACAATATAGATAGATGGCAGATACACGTCTGTGTAGAATGCCTATGTCCACTACAATCATGCTCATTGAAGACAGATGCAACTATATTTATGCAAGTACAGGCCGAAGCGGAGGTCCATATACTTAAGGAAAGAGTGTAGTACAGGAACCGTCCTTCAACTCACACCTTCCTTCCAGAAGATAGACTTCTTTTTCAAAAGTGTGTATGAGACAAAAGGAAAAGTGAAATATTCGTACCTCGAAGGACAGAGTCTGTATAGAAAGCAAATTTGAAGAAGTATCTGCTTTCAAGACGAGAGAAGGCTCTTCAGGAGTATGCTTTAAAGCATAAGGAAATTGCCATGAAAGTACCATTTCTGAAACTGAATGGGAGGGAACCGAATTTCAGTGAACTTCGTCTCTAGTGAATGTGTGCACGTGTACACAGAGAGAGCCATGAGACTCCCTGGAAGATGTAAATCTGTATAGAATGGGTAAGTCCAATGAACCCTTGAATCATGAAGTCAGAAGTGATTTCCCAAGAACAGGTGGGGGAATCAAGCAAATGGTCATCTTCTAAACTCAAAGGAACAGTGCTGAAGGGAAGCCATCCTTCAACAGACCTGGTCTTAAAGAGGACAGATTTACTTCACATACGGGGTCTGCACAGTAAGGAAAAGTAAGCTATTCTCATCTCAGAGGGCCGAGCCTGTGGAGCAACCAAACTGGAACGTATATCTGGATTCTGAAAGCGAGAACCATTGTCAGTTTTATGTATGGAAGCCACAAGAATGTACATAGAATGTAAGTCTTCATGAAAGGGCATTTAACTGAAACCGAGTTTCAGCTAACATACTCTCTCCTGAAGGTGGAGGCATGTTCAACTTGTGGAGTGAAAAGACACAGAGAGTGCCATATAGACATCTGGGAGACACACGTTGGCATAGAATGGGTATTTCCACTACAACCATGCCCTATGAAGACAGATGCAACTTCAAATATGCATGTACAGGCCGAAGCAAATGTTCATAGACTTAAGGAAAGGGTGCAGTACAGAAACCATCCTTCAACACACTTTCTTGCCAGTAGAGAGACCTCTTTTCAAAAGTGTGTCTGAGACCAAAGGAAAAGTCAAATATTCTCACCTCCAAGGACCTTGTCTTTATCAAAGGCAATTGTGAAGAAGTATCTGCTTTCACGAAGAGAGAAACCTTTTCAGGTGTATGCATGGAATCATCAGGAATGTGCCATGAATGTATCACTTAAGAAACAACACTTGAGAAAATCTGAATTTCAGCTAACTTCACCTCTAGTGAAGGTGGGCACATGGGCAAATGTCAGAATGAATGCATGAGGAGAGTGCCTTGTACTTCCCTGAAGACACAAGTTTGTGTACAATGGCTATCTCCACTAAACCCTTGCTTCATGAAGACAGAATTGATTTCCATAGAACAGATAGAAGCCCAAGGAAAGGTAATATCCTTAAGTTTAAGGTATAGCACTGTAGGGGCACCGTCCGTCAACTATCATGGTCTTGTCAAAACATAGTACTTTGAAAATGAGTCTAATGCAAGGAAAAGTGTAATATTCGTATATCAGTGCGGGAAGTCTGTAAAGAAAGCAAACTCTTTGAATATTTTGAAGAATAGAGATGTGTTTACAAGTGTATGCATGGAAGTCTAAGGAATGTGCTAAAAATGGAACTCTTAATGAAACAACACTGGACTGAAACCGAATTTCAGCTAACATCATCTCTCCTGAAGATGGAAGCATGTTCAACATCGGGAGTGAAAGGACACAGAGAGAACATATACATACCTGGGAGAAACAAGTCTGTGTAGACTGGGTATTTCCACTAACCACTTCCTTCATGAAGTCAGAAGTGATTTCCAAGGAACAAATAAAGGACCAAGTCAATGGTCATATTCTTACCTGAGAAGAGCTGCACTGTAAGTAAACCATCCTTCAACTGACATGTTCTTGGCAGAAGAAAATTTTACTTTGAACACTGGTTCCCCTAGGAAGGGAAAAGTGAAATATTCTCATCTCAGAGGGGCGAACCTGTAGAGAAGGCATTTTTAAAGACTGTGTGGTTCAGGAGAAGAGATGAGTTTTCATGTGTACGTATGGAAGCCTAAGGAATGTGTCTAGAATGTAACTCTTCATGAAACACCACTGACGTGAAACCAAATTTCAGCTAACATCATCTCTCCTGAAGGTAGATGCACTTTCAAAACTGGGAGTGAAGGCACACAGAGAGTGTTATATACCTCCGTGTGTAATACGAGACTGTGTAGGATGGGTATTTCCCATACAACCTTGCTTCATGAAGACAGATGCGATTTCAAAAAAAGTACCGGTAGAGACCAAAGCAAAGGGTCATATACCTAATTCTTTAGGTGTGCAGTACGGGAGCTGTCCTTCAACTCACATCTTCTTACCTTCAGATAGATGTATTTTCAAAAGTGTGTATGAGACATAATGAAAAGTAAAATAGTCTCATCTCAGACGGCTAAGAATGTAGAGAAGTCAAACTTGAAAGAATATCTGGTTTCACAAAGAGAGTAGCCATTTCAGCTGTATCTGTGGAATCCTATGGAAAGTGCTTTGAATGTAACTGAAGAAACAGCATGGGGAAAAAATCAAATTCCAGCTAACAGTCTCCTGAAGTTGGAACCATGTTAAAAACTGGGAGTGAAAGGTCACAGAGAGTGTCATATACTTTCCTGGAAGATACAAGTCTGTTTAGAATGGATATTTCCACTAGAATCTTGTTTCATGTAGACAGAACTTATTTCAATTGCACAGTTAAAAGCCCAAGCCACAGCTCATATACATATCTCTAATAGTGCTGTTGAGAAACCATCCCTCAAATAATATCTTGACAGAAGGTTGAAGTACTTTCAAAAGTGTGTATGAAACACAAGGAAATGTAAATTACTCTTACTTAGGAGGACCAAGTCAGTATAGAGGACAAATTGGAAGGAATATCTGGTTTCAAAAAGATAGAAGTGTTTTCAGGTGTATGTATGGAAGCTTAACTTAAGTGCCATAACTGTAACTCTTAAGGAAGCACCACTGCAGTGAAACTGAATTTCAGCTAACATCATCTCTACTGTATGTGGAAGCATGTTCAAAACCAGGTATGACAGCACACAGAGATTGCCATATACATACCTGGGAAATACAAGTCTGTGAAGATTGGGTATTTCTACTACCACCTTGCTTCATGAAGACAGAAGTGATTTCAAAGGAACAGGCAGAGGCCCAAGCCAAGGGTCATATTTTTAACTCTAAGGAAGTGTGCTGAGGGAAACCGTCCTTCAACTAACATAGTCTTGCCAGAAGATAGAAGTATTTTGAAAACTGTGTATGAAAGATAAGGAAAGCTGAAACATTCTTATCTCAGAGGGCCAAGGTTGTAGTTCCTTGAGTGCAGATCCTTTACCTCTTTGGTTAGGTTTATTCCAAGGTATCTTATTGGTCATGGTGCTATAGTAAATGGAATCAATTCTCTAATTTCCATTTCTGTATTTTCATTGATAGTATATAAGAAATCAGTGATTTCTGTGGTTTGATTTTGTATCCTGCCACACTGCTGAATTGCTGTATGAGTTCTTATGTTTCGGGGGTGGAGTCTTTTGGGTTTTCCATATATCATGTCATCTATGATGAGAGAGTTTGACTTTTTCTTTGCCAATTTGAATACTTTTTATTTCTTTTTGATATCTGATTGCTGTTTCTAGGACTTCTAGTCCTATGTTGAACAACAGTACTGAGAGTGGGCATCATTGTCGTGGTTCTGATCTCAGTAGGAAGGCTGTCAGGTTTTCCCCATTGAGAACGATATTCACAGTGGGTTTTTCATAGATAAATACTTATGAAGTTGAGGAATGTTCCCTCTAGCCCTATACTCTGAGGAGTTTTAAGCAGGAACAGATGCTCTATTTTATCAAATGCTTTTTCTGCATCAATTGAGAGGACATTGTGATTCTTCTCTCTTCTCTTACTGATTGGTTCTATCTCATGGATTGATTTGGGAATGTTGAACCACCCTTGCATCCCAGGGATAAATCCCACCTATTCATGGTGGAAAATCTTTTTAATTTACTGTTGGATCCTATTAGCTAGGATCTTGTTGAGAATCTTGGCATCCATATTCTTCAGGAATAATGGTCTGAAATTCTCCTTTTTGTGGGATCTTTGCCGGGTTTGGGGATCAAGGTAATGCTGGCTTCACAGAAAGAGTCTGGAAGTTTTCCCTCTGTTTCTATTTTTTGAAACATCTTCAGGAGAATAGGCATTATTTCTTTTTTGAAAGTTTGGTAGAATTCCCCAGAGAATCCGTCAGGTCCTGGACTCCTGTTTTTTTGGGATGTTTCTGATCACCGCTTCAATCTTGTTACTAGATATTGGTCTATTCAAGTGTTCATTTTCTTCCTGTTTCAGTGTTGCAAGTTTCCAGGAATGTATCCATTTCTTCTAGGTTGCTTAACTTATTGGCATATAAATGTTGATATTAATTTCTGATGATAGGTATTAGTCATAATCTCTCCCCTTTTACTCAAATTTTAGTTGAATCTCTCTCTTCTTATTTTTTCTTTTTTTTTAATTTTATTTTTATTCTTTGCCCAAGGGGTACAAGTCTGTGAATCATCAGG
>LNAC01001619.1:2089-19083 GCA_002007465.1 Ailurus styani
AAAAAATAAGGTTAAAAACAATGAAGGGATAAAATATGTATGATTATAATAATGGAAATTAAAAAAAGAATAAAAAGTGTTGATACAATATAAGAGTTAAGAACATTAAAATAGGAAAAGGGAAAAATTTTAAAAGAAAAAAGTAAGAAAAAAATTCAAAGAAAAAAAAATTCAATGAATTTATCTTTGAACGACTGAAGAATCATGGGGAAAAAGCCGTGAATTGTCTCCGTTGCTTTTCCGTAGTTCTAGGTTCTGCAATACTTAGCAATCTTGAACTTGACTTTGACTGGATGGTTTCCCCCCTCCTTGGTCTTCTGGGGGAGGGGCCTGTTGCTGTGATTCTCAAGTGTCTCTGCTCAATGTGGATTCCCACCGCCCTCGCTAGGGGCCAGGCTAAGTAATCAGCTCGGGTTCACTCTCAGGAGCTTTTCTTCCCTGAATGCTTTCCGTACCTCGTTGGAGGACGGGACTGAAAATGGCGGCTCCCAGTCTCCGACCCGGAGGAGCTGAGAGCCTGGGGCCTCAGTCCTCAGCGCGCCTCAGAGAAAAGCAGTCCCTCCTGTCTCCTGGTCTCCGGCTGCTCTCCGAGCTCACCCTGTCTGTGACCGAGTGTCTCTGTCTCTGGCGTGGCCCCGTTTAGAATCTCCGAACCCAGCAGATTCCTGCAGCTGCTCCCGCGCCGCTCCTCCCGGAGGAGGTCTGCCGCCCGTGGGGTCCCCACTCAAAGATCAGTGGCCCGGCTGTGCTTCAGATCACAGCCCAAGGTAACCCCAAGCTGAGAGACACCTCAGCTCAGCTCCGTCTCTCCCGCTGGCTTCTCTCTGAGCCCTGGGAGCTCAGTCGCGCTCAGACACCCCTGGTCTTCTTGTGTCCCCGTGGGTCCTGAGACCACACTGTCCCTGCAGGGGTTTCACCCCCGCTTGGTCTCTGGGGTGACGTCCCTCAGTGGAGCCGACTTCTAACAGTTCCGTGTCTGTGCTCCGCTGCTCGCTCCCTTGCCTGCAGCCAGCCCCTCCCACAGGTCTATCTTCCCGTCGCCTCAGATTCACTTCTCCATGTGTCCTACCTTCCAGAAAGTGGTCAATTTTCTGTTCCTAGAATTGCTGCTCTTCTTCTCTTCGATCTTTGGTGGAATATGTAGGTGTTCAGAATAGTTTGATAGCTCCTAGGTGAATTCCTGGGACCTGATGATAATCGGTCTCCTACTCCTCTGCCATCTTGCTGCTCCTCTCCTAAATTTTATTTTTATTAAGATTTTATTTTTAAGTAGTCTGTACCCCCCCAACATGGGGCTCAAACTCACAACCCCGAGGTCGAGAGTTGCATATTCCACCAACTGAGCCAGCCAGGTGCCCCTATATGTGTGTTTGTTTTAACATCATTAATGTGATTGTAATTTTCAAACCATTCTTAGTTTGAAAATAACACCCAGTATAGTACACGTATACAATTGTATAGCTTAACAAGTTAGTCTAAATCACATGGCCAAGTAACCATCAACTAGGTCAAGAAATACAATACCTCCATTTCCCCCCAGCCGCACTCCCTCCTGACCTTGGCCCCTGACCCTACCAGTGAGTACAGTGGTGACTTCCACAGGACTCTCTTCTTTGCATATCTTTATTATTTATTCCCTAAGTTTACATCCCCAAACCCTCATTGCTTTATCTTTCCTAACTGTACTTGCAAAAGCTATGTTCAGTATAAGCAACATCCTTATAGTGTCTCTGGTGTCTAAGGGAAAATTTCCAACCTTAATAGTGACATAAGATCTTTCATATACCTTATTTGTTAATCATGAAAGGATGTTGAATTTGTCAAAAACTTTTTGTGCAAGTGAAAAACTTATGTGAGTGTTTTCCTTGAATCTACAATGATGTGAATTGCATTGGCTGATTGGAAAATGTTAAACTGACCTTACATTCATTGCCTTATTTTTCTGTTCTCTGAAAGTTTATATAAAACTGAATTTATGTATTTGTTGTCTCTTTCATGGCACTCACTGGTGGAGTCATCTAGGCCTGGAGCTTTCTTTGTAGGAAGATTTTTAATTACTGATTTAATGTATTTAACATTGATAAGTTAGGTTGCATTCTGGAAAGTTGTATTTTTCTAGAATTTTATCAGTTTCATCTACATGATCACATTTATTAATCTTTTCAAAGTATGAATTTGGGCCTTAATTCATTTTTTAGTTATACATAGAAGGGTGGGTAGACAGATATACCTTCAAGAAGATATTATTGTTACTGTCTTATATTGTCAGTATTTATTTGCATATAGCCACATCCTCCACTTGCTTCATTCTTTGTTTCTTCCTGAATCCTTGACCTTCTGGCTTGCATAGTTTTCCTTTTATCTAGAGAACATTCTTTAGAATTTCCTTGAATATGGATTGCTGGTGAAATGCTATCTGTTTTGAGTCATTGGAAATATTGTTTTGTTACTTTTATTCTTATAGGTGGTTTCACTAGATATGGAATTCTGGGTGGCAGTTCCATCTTCAGTTATTGTGAATCTTCTGACAAACCATTCACCAAGTTAGAATATTCTTTTACTTTTTAATGTATCAGCTCTAGAAGTTGTTTCTTCTTTTTCAGATCTGCTATAACACTTTTTTTTATAGTGATTACCTGCCAAATTTTTAAACCTCTTGTTTTCTTGACCATAGTAAGCAGACTCACACTAAATAGCTGTGAGTCTATTTTTTAACTTCTTTCTGTTCTCACTCATGACATATATTCTTAGATTTTTGTTGTTGTATGCTGATCATTATTTTTTCTGGGGGAAAAAAAGTATTCATGGAGGAACACCTGGGTTTCTCAGTCAGTTGGGCATCTGCCTTCAGCTCAGGTCGTGGTCCCAGAACCCTGGGATAGAGCCCGGCTTAGGGTTCCCTGTTCAGTGGGGAGCCTGCTTCTCTCTCTGCCTGCAGGTCCCTCTTCTTGTGCTTGCTCTCTCTATCAAATAAGTAAATAAACACAATATTTTTAAAAAAGGTATTAATAGAATATTTTGAGGATTGGAATGATGTCATCTTCCTTCAAATAGGTATTACTTTGCTTTTGCTAGGACTTGAGGCACAAAGAATTCAGGGTCACCTTAGTCCAAGCTCAAGGGATTTTTGGTTTTGGCTTTGTTTTAAGATTTACTTATTTTATTTTAAGAGACAGTACACACATGAGCAGGATAGGGACAGAGGGAGAGGAAGAGAGAATCTCAAGCAGGCTCTACCCTCAACTCAGCACAGAACCAGCCATGGGGCTCGATTTCACGACCCTGAGATCATTAACTGAGCTGAAACCAAGAGTCAGACACTTAACTGACTGAGCCACCCAGGGGCCCCCAAGCTCAAGTTTTGGGTAGATGCAAAGCCAGGTGGTAATTCATGAGAGGACAGATATCCTTTTACCTCACTGTTTCTTTAGTGATAAATCTTTGGTGCTCTATCCTGTGGCAGTGACTAGTTTTCCAGGATCTCCATCTTTGGTGGGCTCTGAGCCCCAAAAGTAATCAAAACACTCCCTCTCAGGGTCCTCTTGGGGGTCAGCAAACATCACCAGGGCAGAAGTGTCACTCTGTGCCTATCCTACTCCTCCAGATTCTTGCCTTCCCTCTGGCTTGGCCTAATAACCTCTCATTTTCTTATCTTTTTGATGCTTATAAAAATGTTCTTCAGTATTTGCTGTAGAGTTTTTAGCTGCCTTCTGTAGAGAAGTTACTAGAGGCATTACCAGAAGCAGAAGTCTGCATTTCTCTTTCCTTAGTCATTTATATGGGGAATATATTTATTTCATAACAAGAATTTTTTTTAATTAGAAAATTGAAGGCTTAGCTGAAGAACTTACATTATATGTTGCTTGAATTCCTATTCCTTCTGGTGCTAACAGGAAGTTCAACTGGCTCTTTGCTCTGCATGAGTGACCAAGTACAAAATTACTGAGGTCGACAGGTGTGTGAGAAAATGGGACAAAGCCCATCTGTGCCTCATTCACACTTAGAGGAAGTCACATCCCTGTGTAGATAATACCAAATACAGGGTCTGACACCTCTTAGTTGCTCACTAAATCCTGGTTTCATTTGTTTCTGAGGCAGAGATGTGCATGCCCATGTTATGCTTGGTCTTTTCCTAAAGAGGAGCCATGTGGCTTCTAAATGTAGTGTCACCTAAGGGTGTTCAGACAGAGTTGGGAGAAGTTAGCCATGACAGAGACCAAATCAGGCCTCCAAACAATCCTCTGGGGACAAGCCCATGAAGGACAGTGGACAACGGCAGTAAACCTACAAGGAACCTCTGGGAGACAAAGTCCATCTTGCTCCTCCAAGGCACTCCACTGATAAGGGGAGGTGCTGTCAGTGTATGGATTGGGGGCTGTTCTCAGGGAGTGTTAATTTTCTGGCCTATCTGGCTTGTTCCCACATCACGCCTGGAAACAATAAAGATACAGGTGACCTGAGCCTGGGGGGAGGATTAAATCACCCTGACATAAACTTTATGCTGCAGCAGGAAGCAGAGTGACTAGGATTGAGAAGGCAGAGAAGGACTAGATAGCTTTGAATGCAGAGCAGAGAGTCTCTCTGTTAACACACAGCATTTTAAGCCAGAGAGTAACATGTTGGAAGTACAACATGAAGAATAGTCAGGAAGCACAGAATGGAAACAGTATGTTCTAAAATAGACTCATCTTTAGATTAAAAAATCACTTCACAAGGAAGTGAGCAGACACACTTGGCAGGCACTATGGGGTCTCTGTGGATGCCTCCTATACACCCTCCGGTCACTGGAGATAGATGGAGGAAGACCCAGGGCCATTTACCTCCCTCCACCCTCCCATCAGCCAGATGCATAGTCACAGCAAACCTTTGACTGGTGTGAAAACAAACTGGGACCTTTTCAAATGTTTGAAGAAAAACGCTTTGGGTGTTTTCAGAAGCTGTCACCTGTCCATCTTTCTAACCACTTCTCTTACCAAAACAAACCAGCATTTTCATGTTCTCCTGTCTAAACCTTGTCACAAAGACAGACTTCTGAAATGGCCATTATTCTTTTTGCTCCAAAGTTGTGTGTTTGGATCAGGTGCATTTATGTAAAACTGGACCCTTGCATATTCCACACATGCTGAATGATGTTATAATCATCAACTCGTCTTGGAGTCCAGGTTTTATGCACTTCACCATGCCTCTCTTTTGTCCTCAAGTTCATCATCTCAGATATCTCCTGATTCATAGTAAACTGAATACCACCTAATGAATGCATCTGTGGGCACTAGCAGATTCTGAATTAGCACAGGATCCAACTTTCCACTTGAGAATCACCAGTCATCCAAGGTAATAGGCAGAGAGGTAGAGATTTTCTGGCTCATCAGGGTAACTACTAAAGCCACAAAACCTGAAGTCCAGGAAAAAGACCTGGCAAAGCATGCCACAGCCCTGGCAGGTGCAGAGAAACAAAAGTGAAGGGGTCACAAGGGGAGGAAAATGTTACCAAGGGACAGAAGGGATGGGAAAGACTTGGAACACGTCCACCTCAGTCTCCCAAGGTGAGTGCCATGTCAATTAAGATTATGAGGAGGGATCCCCAGGGCAGCAAAGAGCCTAGGCAGGCACAGAAATACAGTTGACTTTGCAGACAAATGATTTAAAAACACGACTGAGGGATGGGCTCACTATATCAGATGGATATATTTTAACTTCTATCAGGAAAATGTGTAATGGCAGCTTGATGACCATCAAAAGATCTCTCCTCTTTTCTCCCTCTCTGTCCCTTTCCTCCTCCCTTCTTTCCTCCCTCCCTCTCCTCTGCTCCATGGATATCTTTATATCCATATTTAGTATGCTGATTGTAGCTTCTGAGAGTTGTTTTGCAACTTTAAACAATTCCATATAAATATTAATGATCTGGGGCAGCCAAGACAAATCAGATTTCTGATCTGTTGTTGGCTTTTTTTCCCCACTCTGGAATCTAATGCTTGATATAAGTTACTGATTTTTAACTAGTTTTGGGTGTATAAATGAACAAATACATCATGTCTGTTTTATTCCCTGGAGTGTGTTACAGGAAATTATTTTTTCAGTTATAGAAGATGCATTGTCTCAGTAATTAGTATCTTGATTTTGTGATTGTTTGTAGCAGAGAAACCCACATGTTGATTGTCCAAGGGCAGAGCCCAGGCAATGCCTGAAGATTCTGAATCTAGGGTTAAAATCTCAATGTATTAAATTCCACATTCTTCCATCTGGCCGTATGGGTTGCCTCAAATTACATTTCCAAGTATGTAAACTTTTTGTTTTTAGAGGATGTATATAAAGCTTTGAGGATATAGCATGCCTCTAAAAGCAAGGTTGTTCATGTTTTTTTGTGTATGTCTCTTATAAGATTAAGGCCCCTACAACTGGTCCTGTGACATCCTGAGAACAAACACAGAAGTGCAGCACTGGGGGCTCCTAGTTTTGTGCGGTGGGCTTTGGCCATGCTGATGAGTGCTGAGTCCAGCCTGGCCGGGCATGCCCTGGTCCATGACAGAGGCAACAAAGGGTCACCACAAGTGTCTCCAGGGGCAGCTATGTGGACAGTCCCTGTTAGCCTCAGATGGCCTCAAGTCAGGTCTCGGGGCTCCACATGTGCCAGGGATGGTCAGTGGGATACCCCTGCCTCTCCTCTGAACTGGAACAGGCCAAGGCTACTGATCCAGGTTGCATAGCTTGCATAGCAGTAAGTGCCAGCTTACACAGAGGACAACAATTTCCTTTGTTTCAGCTCACATGTATATTGATGCAAGCTGAACATGCCAATTCAAGAAGGGTTGTGGTGAATCATTGGTGAGCACATTTGAGATTCTCATGGGAATCTAAGGCCATTTTTGGTATGTCTCTGATATTTCCATTTTGACATCATTGGAATTTAGTCTCTAACACTGACAAAGAGTCACTTACCTGACTAGCTCACCCAACAGGCCAGTCCTCCATGGGTATTTTAAAGGTACTTATATATTACCATCTTCACCTCTGCATAAAAAAATGGTACAGAAGAGGCCACCTGGGTGGGTCAGTCAGTTAAGCGTCTTCCTTTAGCTTGGGTCCTGATCCCAGGGTCCTGGGATTGGGCCCTGCATCAGGCTCCCTGCTCAGCAGGGAGTCTGTTTCTCCCTCTCCCTATGCCTCTTCCTTCCCTGGTAATTTTCTCTCTCTCAAGTAAATAAATAAAATCTTTTTAAAAATAGTGCAGAAAGAGGACAGGAGCCTGCCTGATGACTCTTGAGGTGGGTATTCTTGGCAATCTCTCTTTTCTTGCCTTTTTTGATGAACTTGAGCATTTTCTGGAACTTTGAGAATCATATGAACCCAAGACATAAAGCTTAGTAGATGCTGAATTCAAAACTGAAAAAAAAAAATTACCCTGAGCACAGCATGTACTCTGACCTGCAGAGCATGCACGTTATACTGCTCGTCTTAATTTTCCCTCTTTCTTCTTATATGTGGCCTTCTTAATTTTTAACCTGTCTAGGTTGTATATAAAATAGTAAGGAGTCTTTGAAGGACAACTGCAGAATATGTTTACATTGCTCTGTATCTCCGTCCACCTGAGCTTTGGATCGTCATAATGTGCAAGCTCATGCAAGAACAGAGAGCCCCATAGGTGCAGCTCATGAGCTGGTAGGGAAGGGCTGTGGGGCTGGTTGTCCCAGAAATAATTCAAAGATAAATGGTGAAGCACTTCTTGAATGGCATGATTGCACTTTGCTTAGGGGACCAGGCAACAGCAAGATACACCAGCAGAAAGAGGTATCTTCTAGAAAGGGCCATGCACTGGGGCATAGTAATATAGTAATATATATGGTGATTTTATGAGTATGAGTCAGCTGCTGTTGGGGTCAGTCACCTCCTTTGGCCATGCCTTGGACACTTGCTATTCTCCATCTTGTCACAACTGTGGTTCTCCAGAAAGCTTTTCCACTTCAGCTTTCCTATCTGGACTCCTCTTACAAGGCCCAGCCTCCACGTGGACAATATCACACTGCTGGAGCCTCCCCAGTACTGTACCTTCTATTCAAACGCAGTGAGCATATTCAAAACAAGCATGAACCCCACGGCTTCTCCATTACTCCTATTCTGCCATTATCCCCCAGCCTCCTGCTAAGTTGCTACCCTCCAAGGCCACCTGCCCTCTTCCAGGTCCGCAGGACCTTCCTACCACCACCACATGGGGTCTCTGGTGGTCTCTTCTTTATCACCAAGGGAGCCACAGGAGCTTTCAGGCTGTCCTGGGATGGTTTGCAGGCACAGAAAGCACCAAAAAAAGACTGGCAATACTTCGTGGTCATCCCAGAAATCCTTCTAAATGCAGTGGAGACATGATAGGTTGGTAAAGAGATGGACATCTTAAGACTGTCCCTAGAACTCAATTTAAAATAATTTTTGGGGTGCCTGGGAGGCTTAGTTGGTTAAGCATCTGCCTTCAGCTCAGGTTATGATCCTGGGGTCCTGGGATTGAGCCCTGCATCAAGATTTCTGCTTAACAGGGATTCTGCTTCTCCCTCTCCCTCTGCTTTTCCCCCTCACTCATATTCTCTCACTCACACTCTTTCTCTAAAATAAATAAAAATCTTTAAATAAAATAAAATAAAAATTATCTGCATTCCTGAGATGATTTTGAATATTTTGCTTGATTGTTATAGTACTTGCATTCCTTTGGAAATAATATGCAGAGTTTGAAAACCAAATCAATCTTGTAAGTAACAAATCTTCCTTCCAGAGCCATCTGTGTCCACACAACAATTTAGAATCACCCTATTAGGGGCACCTAGGAGCAGGTCTATGCATGTAGCATCGCACACGAGGGAAGCAAGCACTAATCAGCTAGACCTCTGCTAACAACACCATCTCTGATTCCACAGCAGGGTGCCTGAGTCACACACACAGCCCACAAAAGAAGCTCAGATTTATGCAGTGCCTGATTGCTCCGGCCCTTAAGCTGGTTTTTAGGTAATTGGCAAGGTATCTCACAAGGCACACTCAGAGTGTGGCATGATTTATTATGCATGAATGTTGAATCATGAGAAATGGAGTTGCCCAAAGTTCAGCTGACATGCTCAAGTCTAAAGGGATCCAGAGCCCTGAGTGCAGCCACTGACCTCTCCCGCTCAGGGACCTGTGGGTGTTCTTTGCTGGAGGTGTGCTTGTCACCTCCCAGGGAGGGGGCCATGTGCCACAGATGAAAGGAAGTCTCTCCAGGCAGTTTGGACTTCTAAAGAAGGTTTGTCTCTTCCCTGCAGGACCTTCTGCCCAATTACAGTAGCAGGAGGAGCTGGCATCTCAGTTCTTGGGTCAAAGGGACATTTTCTGTCCAGGCTGGGTTCTCAGGCACAAATCAATGGAGGATTGTCTAGAATCTGATCCTAAGGGTGAATCTTGAGATGCCTAGGATAGTCTGGGTGCTACCTGAGAGTTCTCTTGATTTCTATTCATGAAAGTAGTGTTTGTCCACACACAAGGCTCCCTCCACTCTGCCTACCACATCCTCCGGGAATCCTCAAAGCCCCTCTATACAAAGCTCTTATTATTGTGCCTCTCTCAGTCCCTTTGTGGGACTCTAGGGCCTCATGACCTGTTTTCTGAGACATGAAACATGTTCCAGCCCATGGCCATGTTCCAGAGCCTCCCTTTCTAATATATCTGCCAAGTCAGATAAGCCCATGTGGGGCCCAGCTCACAGATGGCAGGGGATCTCATTTGTCTGTAGAGCAGAATGGAGACATTCTGCCTGTACTCAGGTCTCTACATCCAATAGCCTGTCCTCCGCTCAGCTCTAAGATCCGCTCAGGTTCACCTGCCACCTCCCCCCAGGAGCCTTTGACCCTCCAACCCTGTGGTCTACTCATTTGGTCTGCAGAAATCCAGGCTGGGTGCTCTCTTTCAGTCCCTTTTTGTGCTACCCAGGCCTTCACATAGTGCAGCCCCTCCAGGGAAATACCCTGGTACTTTCTGGCTGTTTCCATTCCCTGGTGTCCATCTCAGATGGGTGAGGGGACCAACTTGGCTCAAGACTACAGGGAATTGGGCCAGACCCACGTCCCGTGGGTGTCAGATGTGATCCCCAGGAGGGGATAAACCCGTAATTCAGGAGTTATAACATACAGGGAGTACACGGAGCCCTCCCTGCTGTGCTGTAATTCCATATCTTCATAGGAGTCTTCCTGCTTCTCCAAGTCTGTTGCATGACTATGCTGCATTACATAACCTCTCCCCCACCACTGGCAGGAAAATATTGCCCCAGTGAATATTGCATTAATTTATCTATGGAGTTCTCTAAGCACTTGATTGTTTAAATGCAGGTGAGTTCTCTTTGCCTCCATTCTTGGCCTAACAGCTTTTCATGAGAAAGTCTAATTTTTTTAAACGTTATTTTAGTCACTACAGTGCATGATTAATTTTTGATGTAGTGTTCCAAGATTCATTGTTTATATATAACACCCAGTGTTTCACTCCATGTAATACATGCCCTCCTTAATACCCATCACCGGGCCATTCCATCCCCCCACCCCTCTCCCCTCTAAAACCCTCAGTTTGTTTCTTGGAGTCCACAGTCTCTCATGGTTCATCTCCCATTCCAATCCTCCCGCCCTTCATTTTCCCTTCCTTCTCCTAATGTCCTCCATGTTATTCCTTATGTTCCACAAGTAAGTGAAACCATATGATAATTGAAGTTCTCTGAGAAAGACCAATTCTTTACAAAAATTCTTTATCATTCCTCATCACTTTACAAGCAAGGACGCCCCAAAGTGACTTGGTATATCTCACAAGTAAGTGAGCTCTTCCTCAGATAAATTCTGCTTTTTCCTTAAACAGGGACAGTCTGACTGAAGGTGAAGGTAATGGAGAGGTGGTGGCTTTGAGTTAGGATTTTAACCCTTTGTGGCCAGGACAGAAATTAGGTGTGTCCCAAGCACCAGCCCCCATCTGATTGGGAACATGGTGACTAGCCTTCTGACATAGACCTCCTGGTGCTCCTGTCTTAGAGCAGGGGAGGAAAGAAGTGCTTGCTCATGCTGTGTGACATGGAGTGTCACAAGCCAGAAAACCAAAGAAGGGCTCTGGGAGCTGGGCTTGCAAGTGATTTTAGCTGATTTTATGTCCCAGGAACTTAACAGAACTCAAAAGCTAGGGGGAAAGACTTAAAGCAGAATCAACCTTAGCTGTGTTTCTAAATATATCTTAACTCAGAATGAGTCCCCCTTAGTTCCCAACATAGAATTATAATAGTAGTCTGTCACAATCAAGAAGTATAAATTAAGGGTTTCAGCTCATGGGGGTCGAGAAGCACATGATTATGAGTTAGGCACGTGGGGTCTAGGGAGTTTCCCTCATCTAGAAACATCTGAGTGCTGGCCACTCAGAGATAGGGCATGTCACCCAGCATCCACCAAAGAGACAGTAATAGTGGCAGTGGCCATTGTCTCCCAAACATTTGCATGTTCCAGGCACAGGTTAGGCATTTCATGAGTGCTATCACACATGCCCTCTTCTGATTCTTAGTTGACGGGGAGATGTGCTTTACAGATGAGGAAACTGACTCTCAGTGACATTAGGTAACTTCTCTGAGGCCACAGACCATAATAGCCAGTGAGCAGTACACAGACCTGGGCTGCAGACCTACCTCAGAGCACACATTTTTTTAAATTATTAACATATAATGTATTATTTGTTTCAGGGGTACAGGTCTGTGATTCATCAGTCTTACACAATTCACAGTGCTCACCATAGCACTTACCTTCCCCAGTGTCCAACACCCAGCCTCCCCATCTCTCCCACCACTGTCCACTCAGCAAATCCTCAGTTTTTTTCTTGAGATTAAGAGTCTCTTATGGTTTATCTCTCTCTCTGGTTTCATCTTGTTTCATTTCTCCCTCCCTTCCCTTATGCTTCCCTGTCTTTTTCTATAATTCCTCACATCAGTGAGATCATATGATAATTGCCTTTCTCCGATTGACTTATTTTGCTTAGCTTAATAGTCTCTAGTTCCATCCATGTTGTTGCAAATGGCAAGATTTCATTTTTTGATGGCTGCACAATATTCCAATATAGATAAAGAAGATGTATGTAAGATATATGTATATATACTGCATCTTCTTTATCCATTCATCTGTTGAAGGGCATCTTGTCTCCTTCCATAGTTTGGGTATTGTAGAAATTGCTGCTATGAACATTGCAGTACATGTGCCCCTTCGGATCACTACATTTGTATCTTTGGGATAAATACCCAGGAGTGCAATTGCTGGGTTGTAGGGTAGCTCTAATTTCAACTTTTTGAGGAACCTATATACTGTTTTCAAGAGTGGCTGCACCAGCTTGCATTCCCACCAACAGTGTAGGAGGGTTCCCCTTTCTCCACATCCTCACCAACACCTGTCATTTCCTGACTTGTTAATTTTAGTCATTCTGACTGGTGTGAGGTGGTATCTCATTAAGGTTTTGATTTGTATTTCCCTGATGCTGAGTGATGTTCAGCACTTTTTCATGTGTCTGTTGGCCATTTGGATGTCTTCTTTGCAGAAATGTCTGTTTATGTCTTCTGCCCATTTCTTGATTGGTTTATTTGTTCTTTGGGTGTTAAGTTTGGTAAGTTCATTATAGATATAGTCCTTAATCTGATACGTCATTGGCAAATATCTTCTCCCATTCTGTCAGTTGTCTTTGGTTTTGTTGACTATCTCCTTTGCTCTGCAAAGCTTTTTATCTTGATGAAGTCCCAATAGTTCATTTTTGCTATTGCTTCCTTTGCCTTTGGCAATGTTTCTAGGAAGAAGTTGCTGCAGTTGAGATCGAAGAGGTTGCTGCCTGTGTTCTCCTCAAGGATTTTGATGGATTCCTGTCTCAATGAGGTCTTTCATCCATTTTGAGTCTTTTTGTGTGTGTGGTGTAAGGAAATGATCCAGTTTCATTCTTCTGTATATGGTTGTCCAATTTCCCCAACACCATTTGTGAAAGAGACTATCTTTTTTCCGTCGGACATTCTTTCCTGCTTTGTTGAAGACTAGTTGACCATAAAGTTGAGGGTCCATTTCTGCACTCTCTATTCTATTCCATTGATCTATGTGTCTGTTTTTGTGCCAGTACCATACTATCTTGAAGATTGCAGCTTTGTAATAGAGCTTGACATCTGAAAGTGTGATGCTACCAGCTTTGATTTTCTTTTTCAATATTCCTCTGGCTATTTGGGGTCTTTTCTGGTTCCATAAAAATTTTAGGATTATTTGTTCCATTTATTTGAAAAAATTTCATGGTATTTTGATAGGGATTGTATTAAATGTATAGATTGCTTAGGTAGCATAGACATTTTCAGAATATTTGTTCTTCTAATCGATGAGTATGGAGCTTTTTTACACTTTTTTATGTCTTCCCAAATTTCTTTCATGAATGCTCTGTAGTTTTCTGAGTACAGATTCTTCAACTCTTTGATTAGATTTATTCCTAGGTATCTTATGATTTTGGGTGCAATAGTGAATGGGATCAACTCCTTAATTTCTCTTTGTTCTGTCTGGTTGTTGGTATATAGAAATGCTACTGATTTCTGTGCATTGATTTTATATCCTGACACATTACTGAATTCCTGTGTGAGTTCTAGCAGTTTTGAGGTGGAGTCTATTGGGTTTTCCACATAAATTATCATATCATCTGCAAAGAGTGAGAATTTGACTTCTTCTTTGCTGATTTGGATGCCTTTTAATTCTTTTTGTTGTCTGATTGCTGAGGCTAGGACCTCTAGTACTACGTTGAATAGCAGTGGTGATAGTGGACATCACTTCCATGTTCCTGACCTTAGGGGAATAGCTCTCAATTTTTACCCCATTGAGAATGACATTTGCTGTGGGCTTTTCATAGATGGCTTTTATGATATTGAGGTATGTACCCTCTATGCCTACACTGTGAAGAGTTTTGATCAAGAAAGGGTGCTGTACTTTGTCAGATACTTTTTCTGCATCTATTGAGAGGATCATGTAGTTCTCGTTCTTTATTTTATTAATGTCTTGTATCACATTGATTGATTTGCAGATGTTAAACCAAACTTGCATCCCAAGAATAAACCCCACTTGGTCGTGGCGAATAATCCTTCTAATGTACTGTTGAATCCTATTGGCTAGTATATTGATGAGAATCTTTGCATCCATGTTCATCAGGGATATTTGTCTGTAATTCTCCTTTTTGATGGGGTCTTTGTCTGGGTTTGGGGTCAAGGTAATGCTGGCCCCATAAAATGTGTTTGGAAGTTTTCCCTCCATTTCTATTTTTTGGAACCATTTCAGGAAAATAGGCATTGATTCTTCTTTAAATGTTTGGTAGAATTCCCCTAGGAAGCCATCTGGCCCTGAGATCATGTTTGTTGGGAGATTTTTGATGACAGCTTCAATCTCCTTATTGGTTATGGGTCTATTCTAGTTTTCTATTTCTTCCTGGTTCAGTTTTGGTAGTTTATATGTCTCTAGGAATGCATCCATTTCTTCCAGATTTTCTAATTTGCCAGTGTATAGCTGATCTTAATATGTACTTATAATTGTTTGTATTTCTTTGGTGTTGGTTGTGATCTCTCCTCTTTCATTCATGATTTCATTAATTTGGGTCCTTTCTCTTTTCCTTTTGATAAGTCTGGTCAGGGGGTAATCAATTTTATTACTTCTTTCCGTGAACCAGCTCTTAGTTTCATTGATCTGTTCTGTTCTTTTGGTTTCTATGTCATTTGATTTCTGCTCTGATCTTTATTATTTCTTTTCTCCTGCTGGGTTTAGGGTTTCTTTGCTGTTCTTTCTCCATTTCCTTGAGGTGTAGGGTTAGGTTGTGTACTTGAGACCTTTCTTGTTTCTTGAGAATGGCTTGTATTGCTATTTACTTTCCTCTTAGCACCTCCTTTGCTGCATACCAAAGATTTGAACAGTTGTGTTTTCATTTTCATTTGTTTCCATGAATTTTTAAGATTCTTCTTTAATTTTCTGGTTAACCCATTCATTCTTTAATAGGATGCTCTTTAGCCTCCATGTATTTGAGTTCTTTTTAACTTTCCTCTTGTGATTCAATTTTAGTTTCAAAGTATTGTGATCTGAAAATACGCAAAGAACGATCCCAATCTTTTGGTACCAGTTAAGACATGATTTGTGACCCAGGATGTGATCTATTCTAGAGAATGTTCCATGTGCACTAGAGAAGAATGTGTATTCTGTTGCTTTGGGATGGAATGTTCTGAATATATCTGTGAAGTCCATCTCTTCCAGTGTGTCGTTTAAAGCCTTTATTCCCATGTTGATCTTTTGCTTAGATCATCCATATTGGTGAGGGTGGTGTTAAGGTCCTCAACTAGTATTGTATTACTGTCAGTGTGTTTCTTTTATTTTGTTATTAATTGGCTTATATAATTGGCTGCTCCCATGTGAATGGCATAGATATTCAAAATTGTTAGATCCTCTTGTTGGACAAAACTTTTAAGTATGATATAGTGTCCTTCTTAATCTCTAATTATAGCCTTTGGTTTAAAATCTAATTTGTCTGAAACAAGGATTGCCACCCCAGCTTTCCTTTGATGTCCATTAACATGGTAAATTGTTTTCCACCCCTCACTTTAAATATGGAGGTGCCTTTGGGTTTAAAATGAGTTTCTTGTAGACAGCATATCGATGGGTCTTGCTTTTTCATCCAATCTGATAAACTGTGTCTTTTGATTGGGGCATTTAGCCCATTTGCCTTCAGGGTAGCTATTGAAAGATATGAATTTAGTGCCATTATATTGCCTGTAGGTGAATGTTACTATATATTTTCTCTGTTCCTTTTTGGTTTATGGTACTGTTAGGCTCTCTCTTTGCTTAGAGGACCCCTTTCAATATTTCCTTTAGGGCTGGTTTGGTGTTCACAAATTCTTTTAGTTTTTGTGCTGGAAGCTCTTTATCTCTCCTTCTATTTTCAATGAGACCCTAGTTGGATATAATATTCTTGGTTGCACATTTTTCTCATTTAATTCTCTGAATATATCATGCCAGTCCTTTTTGGTTTACCAGGTGTCTATGGATAGGTCTGCTGTCAACCTAACGTTTCTACAATTGTAAGTTACAGACCTCTTGTCCCAAGTTGTTTTCAGGATTTTCTCTGTCTCTGAGACTTATAAGTTTTACTATTAGATGACAGGGTATCGACCTATTTTTATTGATTTTGAGGGGGGTTCTCTTTGCCTCCTGGATTTTGATGCTTGTATCCTTCCCCAAATTAGGGAAGTTTTCCACTATAATTTGCTCTAATGTACCTTCTGCCCCTCTCTCTCTTTCTTCATCTTCTGTGATCCCAATCATTCTAATATTGTTTCATCTTATGGTATCACTTATCTATCAAATTCTCCTCTCATGATCCAGTAGTTGTTTATCTCTCTTTTTCTCAGCTTCTTTGTTCTCCATCATTTTGTTTTCTATGACACTAGTTTTCTCTTCTGTCTCATTTATCCCAGCAGTTAGAGCCTCCATTTTTTAATTGCACCTCATTAGTAGCCTTTTTTATTTTGACTTGGTTAGATTTTAGTTCTTTTATTTGTCCAGAAAGGGATTCTCTAGTATCTTCTATGTATTTTTTCAAGTCCAACTAGTGTCTTTAATAATCATCATTCCAAACTCTAGTTCTGACATTGTACTAATGTCCATAGTGATTAGGTCCCTGGCAGTCAGTACTGCTTCTTGTTCTTTTTTTTCTGAGGCTATTTTTTCTGTTTTGTCATTTTGTCCAAAGAAGGGTAAATGAATGAGAGAACAAAATGCTAAAAAGGCAACAGTGACCCCAGAAAAATGCACACTAAACCAATCAGAAGAAACCTGAAATTGGGGGGAAAAGGAAAAAAAAAAGAATATGATCAGGTTGGTGAATAGAACAGAGCCACACCTTAGATTTTGGGTGTATTTTGGTGTGTTGGAAGAAACTGCCTCCCAAAATTTTAAAGAAAGAAAAACTTATATATATATATATATATA
>LNAC01001619.1:19280-42022 GCA_002007465.1 Ailurus styani
ATATATATATATATATATATATATATATATATATATATATATATACACACATATACACATATACACATATACATACAAAAATAAGGGTAAATATGATAAAGGGATGGAATATGACTGTAAAGTTGAAAATTAAAAATATTTTAAAAAAGGAATGGAGAAGATAAGAAGTTGGTTGAAAAAAGAAAGAAAAAGTTAAAAAAAATACAAAAAAAGAGAGGGGGGGGAGAATGTGATCAGGTGGGAGATTAGAACAAAGCCATACACTAGATTTAGGGCATATTTTGGTCTATTAGGAGAAACTGTAACCCAATATTTTAAAGAAATAAGGTAAAATACAATGAAGGGATAGACTATGCCTGTAAAAATGATAATTAAAAAGATTTTTCAAAAGTAATTGATAAGATGGTGCTTGGAAAAGAAGATACAAAAAATTTTAAAAAATAGAAAAAGAAAAAAGTGAAGAAAATTTTTAAAATTCACTTCTAAAGACTGAAGAATCATGGGGGAAAAAGCCATGGATTTTATGTGCTGTATTCCCCTAGCACTGGAATTTTGCAGTTCTCGTTGAACCGGTAAACTTGGTCTTGGCTGGATGTTTTTTCTGATCTTCTGGGGGAGGGTCCTGTGGCAGTGATTCTCAAATGTCTTTGCCTGAGGAGGAACTTCACTGCCCTTGCCAGGGGCCAGGCTAATTAATCCATTGGGGTTTTCTATAGGTAGCTTTTTTTTTTTTTTTAAAGATTTTATTTATTCATTTGACACAGAGAGAGAGATTACAAGTAGGCAGAGAGGCAGGCAGAGAGAGAGGAGAGAGGAGGAACCAGGCTCCCTGCTGAGCAGAGAGCCCGATGTGGGCCTCGATCCCAGGACCCTGGGATCATGACCTGAGCCGAAGGCAGCAGCTTTAACCCACTGAGCCACCCAGGTGCCCTATAGGTAGCTTTTGTTCTCTGAAAGCTTTCCGTACAACTTTGAAGGACAAGAATGAAAATGGCGGCCTCTTAATCTCTGGCCCCAGGGGAGCTGAGAACTCAGGGCTCCACTCCTCAGTGCACCCTCAGAGAAAAGTAGTCAATCATTCCTGTCTCCCTGGTCTCTGGCTACACTCAGATCAGGGCCTGTACTTTCAACCTGTCTCTAACCAGCTTCTCTACAAAACAAACTACAAGCTATCTTAGCTCCATGCTATTCAGATAAAGTGTCTGGGTGCCTGGAATTGGGATTTTGGAGACCATCTCAATGACATTTGTTCCCAGCTGTGTGACCCAGAGTGAGTTACTCACCTTTCTGGGGAATTTAAGATAAGACAAGACCAGATCAGTTAAGGCTACAGTGCCATCCTGGCACCGCAGACAGAGCCATGTGTGTCCTGGATGAAATTAGGCAAACATGCTCTGCATAGTCAGTGGAACGACACTGTCTCATACCTGGACAGCCTCTCAATGTCCATATCTGCCTCCCTGAACAGAGGAGAATCCCCCAGAACCCCATGCAATCTGCTTGCTAGCCCCACAGTCCACTTCCTAAGACACACATGGGACCCCTGCAGAGAAACACTGAGGCTCTGCAGGGCCACTGGAATAGAATACAAACACCTCAGCCCACCATGGTGAGAGCGTGTCTCCAGGCTGCCCATGATGTCTTGCCTGCACCTGGCTTGCCTGATCCCACCCAATGCAATTGCCAAAGCCACCTGCCCTACCTGCCTCAGAGCCTGCACCCAGAAGCTCTCCCTTCTTGCCTGCCTTCTGGTCATCATGTAGGAACACATGCTATGTGAGAGTGAGTCACCTTGCTGACATCTTTCTGAAGACTCTCTGAGTGCTGAGTTCTGCTGCCCATCTTGCCTTGTAGCCCCTGGGATAGGAAGCTCTTCTCCAGTTATGTGAAGGGGCTGCGACCCCCAGATGACAAGGGTGTAAATAAGATTTGGAGTCTGAATTCTTAGCATCTGGAAGCAGGAAAGGACGGGCTTACGACAAGGCTTTGGGGTGGCTCAGTGGAAAGGACCCACTCTCTCCCAAGTGGAGTGAGGGTTGCTCATGGTGCTGATTAAAGTTGACATAGGAGAGTGCATGGGTGATCAAGGGAATTATGCATCCCTTTATAACCCCAACATGTATCATTAGAGTGTTTAGTATTCATGAGATTCTGTGGCCTAGCAAAGGAGTGTGTAATAAATACTCGTCCCTGTGTTTGATTGGTTGGTGTAAACACTAAAACATGGAGGCAACACTTCAAGAATAAAGGAACCTGGCAAACAAAAGCACTTTTCCCCAAAGCTTTCCACTCTCATTGGCTGAGAAAGGCAATCTGGGGGAACTAATTTAAAGTCCCTAATTTAAGATTCTGGAGTTATCAAGGCAATATATTCAATTAGAGCATAGAAATTGGGGCTAGGGAAATGCAATGAGAAAGGATCACTTACATACAGGAAATGAGCTACCCCTCCAGTGGGATCTTTTTTGGAGGTTGTCAGGGTATAAATAAGACACAAATATGATTAAGGTACTAATTGACAAATTGTCGTCAAGGAGAATTCCTGCTTTGCCTATTTAAATGCTAGAATATATTTAGACTATTTACCATGTGGAAATTAATGTAACCCAAACACACGAGCTTTCCTTTTCAACACATACGTGTTGGGGAAAGGAAACAAACAGAATGGAACAATAGCTTAGAGTTTAGACTATGTGTCAGGAAACATCTTAAAAGATATGAATGGTGAGGTATTTTTAATGCAGCGTTATTACTTTCAAGGACCTCTGTCACCTGGCAATTAACTAGTTTATATTTCAAAGGAGTTTTTTCAATGACCTACTCTAATAAATGAAAGCTAATCATTGAAATTAACACAATTTATACATGTTTATCAAATTCTTACAGATATTAGTGGGAAGAAGGTAAGCAGCTTCCTTGCTAATATTTTAACATTCATTTAATTGGTCCTCAGTTTTTTTTTTTATCCTAATCACCTGCCCCTCCCATGTGATGCTCTTACAAAGTTGCAGTTACTCTAAAAGCCATCCAAAATGAGCCCTGGGACAGGAGTCACTCCAGTGTGACAGGAGACAGAACTCTGAGAATCAGAGACACCACATGACCCACCTGAAATCCCTGGTTGGTAACTCAGTTCTGGTCTTCTTAACCCAGATCCTGCCTCCTCAAGGGTTTTCTCTGCAGCCCCTTCCTCTTCCTGAATTGGGCTCCTACCCCAGTGTGAGAGACCACTTCTGAATTTCCTGACACCTTGCAGGGGGCCTGGGAGTACCCAGACACTGTTGTGCCTACACTGTCCTCTCCAAGGTCCAGAGCTCAGCAGGCTTCCTCCCTGTCCAGAACACACCCCAACCCCTCTCCAGCTTGTTCCTTCTCACAGGCACCTTTACAGGTCTTCAATTTACCCCCACACTGTTGTCCCTGAGACAGAGGGTTACCCGGGTCTTTTATCTTCTACCTGGTCCATCCAACATGTTGCCTCCCAGAGCCCTAAGTGTCCTTCTATCAACCCAGAGAGCATAGGCTTGTCCCCCTTCACCTCCCTCATCTAAAGGGGAGGTCCTGGACCCCTAAGAACTTGGTGGAGATCATTTGAAGTATCCATGAACTTGAATGGGAAATGAAGTACATCATGATTTTACTAACCTGTAACTAAAATGTGGCATTCCCTTCGATTTTAAATAGGCAACAACCCACATCGTTGTGGCTATATCACCAGTAGAAAACACAGCTCTCCACATCCCAAAATGTTATTTATATTCATCACTACCTTGAAAACCCAAGTACTAGTTACTATTTAGTGCCTTAATAAAGTAGCACATTTGTTAACACAATCACAATTATGACTTTTTCACAGCTTTATTTCAGTGTATTTGGTTCATACTGTAAGTTTCTGCATCCCATTTTCTGAATTGAAAAGCCCCAGGGGAAGGCCCATTCACTGCCAGGGAGCCAGAGGGATCTGAGTCCCAAGGTTTGCCCAGAAGAGCTATTTGTTTCCTTCTGTTTGAGGGCAGAGGGGAGCCACAGAGGGTGGTCCTGCAGCCTCTCTCCAAATCAGAGTCCCCAGCCTCACAGGCACTAAAGGTCCCGCCTGCCTCTCCTTCGCTTGCCAGGGTTATTTCTGACCCAGCAAATTATGTTCCTGCTAGCTTGTTACTCTGCCAACTTACAAAGCCCCCGAGGAGAGAAAGACATCATCCCAACAGCAGTTTCATTACCTTTATATTTTACTCTTGTCTTTTGAAGCTAGGAAACGATGTTCTGTATTAAAATGTTCCTTCCCGCTGTGCATAATGCTAATGTCCTCCACATAATAAAGCTAATGGAATATTTTACACACTGAAAATAGATGCAGTGACCTTTTCTTCTTTCTGGAGGAGTCTTTTTTTTTTTCCTCTCTTACTCCTTCCCTCCACCTTGCTTCCCCCCCCCCATTTCAAGATGTCAGTCCCCTATAATCAACCAGGGCATCTTCTGTAATTAGTATTTCCTCAATTAAAGCAACAACAACAACAACAAAAAATCATCAGATAATACAGAGGGAAATAAAAGAACTCATTTCCTCCAGTTATGACCTCTGCAAAATATCAGGCTCTTGCATGAGAAGATTCATATCTTGGGAAGCAGCTGAGAGTGCAGTTCACAACCCAGATGGGGGGCTTTTGTTTCAATCAGACGCTTGTAATTTAGATCTGCCAAAAAGGTCTAGAGGGAGGCTGTGTTCTTGGGTTTATCATTTTTTCCCCAGCTTTACTAAGGTATAATTGACAAATAAAATTGACATATTTAAAGTATATAATGTATCACCTTTTGAATCCCGGAAAAGTGCAAAAGTCTGTGTTAAGCCTGAAACTGACTTAGTGGAACCCTCAGCTGAATCTGACCATTACTGGGTCCCAAGGATCCTTAACCAAGGTGGGTAGCAAGGACCTGGATGGGGCAGAGCAACATGTCCTTGCATGCTCCTCATAGGGCAGCAGGTTGGATTGTGCCTCCTCTGAGAAGCAGGCACCCCCAGGCCATTCTGTTCTTAACTGTCACTTGTCATAGTTAAGTCTGTTCTTTTAATGTTGCCATTATTAAGGGAACTGGAGGCAGCAAGTCACTTGCACAGCATTAATCATGACTCTTTCATTCTTCAGCATTCAGGAGGCAATAAGAGAAATAAGACAGAGGTTGGTCTGTTTATACCTGGCCCCAGCATGGGACTTACCAAAAGGAATGGTCTGCAAGAGTGGGAAGTAGGAAGGAGAAAAATTTAAAGTATTCTCTCTGTACTAATTCTCTAGGCAGGAAAAGCCTTCTCTTCTGGAGATTTTTCTTGTTTCCTACAATGGGAAAGAGGGTGGCAAGGATGTTGAGGCTTCCAAAAGGCACAGCCACACAACAAAGGAAGAGCAAGGAGGAAGTTATGGGCCCAAGACACTTCTCAAATTCCCCTTTCTAATGTTTTCCCCCTCCAGCTGCCATCCAGTTGTTCCTGTTCCTAGATGAGTCTCACGGGAGCTGGTATCTTTAAACAGGAACATGAATTTGCATGTAAGCACACACACACACACACAAACACACACAATTTAAGAATCTTACCATACATTGTATTTATTTTTAATATTTGTAAGTCAAATAAATGTAGCATCATGATCATACAATAGTATACACTTTACTGGCTACAATATTTTCATTAGCTTACCAGACAATAAATATCCAGGAGTAAAAGGATGGTCATCTCCCAGATAGTGACCAGAACATGCCATATCCCTGACCCCATGTGGTGTGACCTAACCCAGATTTCCTGTTTAAACTCACACAGTTCAGTATTCTCTGGTTCAGAGCATCACTGGAGTGAAGGAGAAGGGGTGGAAGCAACTCTTCTGTGTTCATGAAGCCTACATGAGCTTGGTACATTGTCAAGTTCTGCATGTGAGGCAGCTGAAGGCCAGGCCATTTAAATATGCCTAGCAAAAGCCTAGCAGCTAGTAAGAGGAGAATTACCCTAAGAATCCTCCAGGAGGAGGTGAATTCTTATATATCAGCGACCTTGTATCATTTCCTGCAAACTCCCACAATCTATAATTCTTCCTGGTTTTACAGTGAAAATTGAGTTTTACTCCTGCATTTTACTTAGGATGCTGATCCAGGTATTTCTGGAAAATAAACCACCCTATACCTAGTGGCAGAAAATGACCATTTCATTATGTTCATGGTTTCTGTGTTCTGGCAGTTCCAAAGGCACAATTTGGACGGCTTGTCTCTGCTCCTAAATGTCTGGGAAGGCTCAAGGCTGAGATGGCTTCACAGCTTGGGCTGGCAATACCTGTGGTGTCTTCGCACCCATGTCTGCTACTTGATGTTGGCTGTCAGCTGGAACTTTAACCAGACCTTCCACAGGAGTACCCACTACATGTTCTTTCCAAGTGGTGTCTCCACATGGACTAATTTGAGCTCCTTCACAACATGGCAGCTATGTTCTCAGAGAAAGTGTCTCAAGTTATCAAGGTAGAGCATGAGACCTTGTATGATCCAGCCTTCAAAACCATATGGCACCACTTCTGCCAGGCTCTACTGGTCGAACTTGTAAAAGTCCATCCAGACTCATGGGAGAAAACGTCAAGGGTCCAGAACATCAAGGGTCTAGAAGAATATGAGGGATGGGAAATATCGTAGCAACCATTTTGGGGAAAATATAGTCTGTCAGAGCTGCATTTGTAGGGATGAAGAAAATTAAACACACAACGTATTTGTATTATCAAGTTTATAGGAAAATGAATAATGACAGAGCAACTCTCTTTCCTAAATATTATATTGAAAAAGAATATGTCAAATTAACAACACTTTTGAGACCTAAAATCCCTTTCTAATTTCTAATAGGTCATGGCATTATTACAGGCATCTTTACGCATGTTGGCATGATAACAATGATGATAAATAAACACATTGCCTAGTGAAGATAGGAGGGCTGAGAATCTTGTGAATCTTTGATCAGCAAAACAAACAGCAATATGTTAGTAAGGCTAAATAATAGCATTAAATATTTTAAATTATTTTAAAAATAAGTCAAGTTGGCATATTTCTTTAAATATCTACCACCTGATGCTATGTGTATGTAGAGAAAAGAAATAGAAACCGTGTCAACAAAAGAGCCACCTTAAAGCATTTATTCATCTTCAACATGCATCTCATTCGTTATTCTAAAATCAAAGTGCCAGGAAAAGCTATCCTATTTGCTACTTAAGTAAATAATTTATCACATCCTAAGTGCATTTTGCTTCAAAGATTTGAGCTTGGGTTAGCACAAGGTTAACACCAATTTGGCACACTCTCTTGTTTTTAAGTAGCCTTTACAAAATGTATAATCTAAGATTTGCTGAAATACTGTATTTCTAAGTCACCACCCTGCTTATTCATATTTTTAAAATAACTCTTTTGCTGTTTGGACCTAAGCCCCTTTGATGATATGTCTGTGAGGATCTCATTACTTCTTCTGTATTCATACCTGCTACAATGTGGTCTTTGGCATTTTTATTTTATTTATTTATTTTTTTGATAAGGGGGAATATCTCTACCCTGGAAGTGTTACAGAAAGAGTTTATCATTATTTGTGTAGTGTACCTCAGGTCCACTGTGCATTCCAAAAAATGAGATGTAATCAGAACATCAGAGAACATCCCCTCCTCTCACATCCTGCCACTGCTGTATAAGCCTCAGTACAATGACCATGGATTTGAGAAGAACAGATGAAAGACACAAACCCTGTTTGAAGAACAGTATATAGGGAAGCCCAAGCCAGGAGGGAAGATGAAAATAAGGACATTAGAGGACTTTGAAACTTTTCATACCTAAAGCTACAACAAACATCAAAACTGTTGTACTCCTGGCCAAATTAATAAAAATTCTCACACTAAAGTCTTATTTACCTCAATATCTACTGTCCTGTATGACAAAATATTGCAAGGCATGCTGGAAATCAAGAAAAGATTGAAAAGACAATAAATCATAAGAACCAAACTCAAATATGACTCAGATGTCAGTTGGAATTATCAGAGAATTTAAAACTGTGATCAATATGTTAAAGCTATAATTAAAAAGGTAGACAACATGCAAGAACAGACAGGTAATGAGCACACAGACATGAAAACTGTAAAAAGGAATGGTAGAAGTTAAAAACTGTAGAAAGGAATGGTAGAAGTTAAAAACTGTAACAGAAATGAACTTTTTTTTTTTGGTAGACTTAACACAGGCAGAGAAAGAATCAGTGAGCTTGAAGATAGGTCAAAAGAAGTCAGGCAAACTAAAACACAAAGAGGAAAAAAAAAAGAATGGGAGAAAAGGAGAAACAGAACATCCAAGAACTGTGGGGCCAGATACAGTGAGGTAACATGTAATGTAATTGAAATACCAAAAGAAGAGGAAACAGAAGAAATATTTAAAGAACTGATGGCTAGGAGTTTTCCAGTATTAGTGACACTATTCCAAGAAGTTCAGAGACCACCAAGCAGAACTGAACAAAAGCTAAACAAACAAACAAAATGTAGATATGACATATCTATACTGTAGAAATTTGAAAACAAAGAGAGAAATCTTAAACATTCCTGAAAGTGAATAAAAACACCTGATTCTATAGAAAAACAAGGATAAAAATTGCAGCAGACTTCTCATCAGCAACCATGCAACTAAGAATGCAGGTGAGTGCAATCTGTTAAAGTGCTGAAGAACTAAAACCCTCAAACCTAGAATTGTATGTTCTTCAACAAGAAAAATATGTGTAAGAATATCCTTCAGAAGTCAAGGATAAATAAAACTGTTTCAGACAAACAACTGAAGGAATTCACTGATAGTAGACCTGGAGTCTATAGGAAATATTAAAGTTCTTCAGGCAGCAGGAAGATGATACAGGTTGGAAAATTAGATTACAAAAAGAATAAAAAGAAATAAAGGAATAAAAAAGTTAAATATAGTTTTTTATTTTTCTTAATTTATCTCAGGATTCACTGTTTAAAACAGGAATAGAATAGTAACAGTGCATCAGATAATTATACACATATGAAAGTTAGAATTAACAACATGTCACAGGGGAGGAGAGGAAGGATTTGGAAGGATGATGTCATAAGATACCTGCACTACACATGGGACACTGTGGTGTTATTTGAAAGTAGACTTGGATTGGTTTAAACTGTTACTGTAACCCTTGAGAGAGCCACTGAGTTATATATAATTTTTAAAAAGTATATGTGATAAATCAATAGAGGATATCAAATGGAATCATATAAAATGGTCAATTAAAACCAGGAAAGCTAGGGTGCCTGGGTGGCTCAGTGGGTTAAAGCCTCTGCTTTCGGCTCAGGTCATGATCTCAGTGTCCTGGGATCGAGGCCTGCATCGGGCTCTCTGCTCAGCAGGGAGCCTGCTTCCTCCTCTCCCTGTCTCTCTGCCTGCCTTTCTGCCTACTTGTAATCTCTCTCTCTGTGTCAAATAAATAAATAAAATCTTAAAAAAAAAAACCAGGAAAGCTAAAAACAAAGAGGAAAATAGAAACAATAGATACAACAAATATGCAAAGATGGAAGATATTAACCCAGTTATATTATTAATCACTTCGATATAAGGGATTTAAACACACTAGTTACAAAACAGAGATCATCAGACTAGTTTAAAAAAAAAAGAAAGAAAGAAAAATGAGACCCAACTATATGTCTACTGTGTAAACTATGTTCTGTCTCCATTTAAAGAATCCTATTTTTTTAATATTTTTAAAGATTTATTTATTTATTTATTTAACAGAGAGAGATTACAAGTAGGCAGAGAAGCAGGCAGAGAGAGGAGGAAGCAGGCTGAGCAGAAAGCCCAATGCAGGGCTAGATCCCAGGACCCTGAGGTCATGACCTGAGCCGAAGGCAGAGGCTTTAACCCACTGAGCCACCCAGGCGCCCCAAAGAATTCTATTTTAAATGTAAAGACCCAGATAGACTAAAATTAAATATTAAAAGTAAAGATACAGAGAAAACTAACACAAATCAAGAGAGCTGGAATATCTGTATGAATTTCAGACAAGGCTGACTTCAGAACAAGGAAGATTATCAGAGATAAAGAAATACATTGCTCAGTGTAAAAGGTTCAATTCTCCAGGAAAATATCACAATCCTAAATATGCATGCGCTTAAGCACAGAGCCAAAATCTGAGGAAAAACTTGTAGAAAACTAGATGCAATTACAGTAGGAAACTTCAACACCCCCATCAGTACTTGGTAGACCAACCAGACAGATTAGTAAAGACACAGATGACCTGAATACAATCAATAAGCCTCATCCAACTGACATTTAAAGGACATCGTATCCAATAACAGCAGAACACACGTCTTCTCAAGTGCACATAGAGCATTTAACAAAATAGACCACATTCTGGGCCACAGAACAACCCCTAAAAAATTTTTAGAAAATACAAAAAATGCAAAGTACGTTCTAGACAACTCAGAAATCAAAATAGAAAGCAAGAATAGAAATATAGATGGGGCTTTCCCAGATGTTTGGAACTTAAAAAATACACATTTCTCCAGAACCCATGGGTCAAAGAAGAAGTTTCAAGAGAACTCTTAAAATATTGACTAAATAAAAATGAAAATAAAACTTACCAAAATTTGTAGGATGTAGTTAAACCAGTGCTTAGACTGGGAATATATACCATTAAATGCATATATAAGCAAAGAAAATGAATCTAAAATTCACAACCTAAACTTTAACCTTAGAAAATTAGAAAAATAAGAGTAAATTAAGGCAAAAAGAATGAAGAAAATAATTAAAAATAGGGAAGAAAAAGATAACATTTAAAACAGTAGAGAAAAATCAACAAAATTAAAAGTCAGTTCCATGAAAGGATTTGAAATGAAAAATCAATAACATTTTAAAAGATCAATGAAATTAATATGCCTCTATCCCAGCTAATCAAGAAAAGACAGCAAGAGAGGGAACACAAATGATCTGTATCAAGAGTGAGAAAGCGTTGTCACTACTGATGCTTTGGAGAGAGAACAAGAGAATGAATCTAGAGTGGACCACTTTATGCCCATAAATTCAGTAACTTAGATGAAAGGGACCAGTTCCTTGAAAACAAACTGTCAAAACTAACTGAAGGATTGATGGAGAACTTAAATTGCCCTACAGTCATGAAGGCCATGATTCTCAGGCTTGTATGCATGTTGGAGCCACCTGGAAAACCAGAAAACGTATGGATGCTGGGGTCCTACTCCTGGCGATCCTTATGTGGCTGGAGTGCGGCTGGAGTGGAGCCTGGGCACCCCGGTGTTAGGACTGCCTGTGTAATTGAGGTGTCCAACCAAACTGCTTTTGGCCCTGTGTCTCCACACTCTGACATCCTTTGAGCAAAATGGTGTTTCCCTACTCTTCAGAAGCTTTTCTCTTAGTGAATCTTGTAATACTCAAAAACATGAAGTCTTCCCAATTCCAGTGACTAGAGCTGACTTTTATCCCCAGCCTTAGAAATGGGAAATAATGCACTCTTAACAACAAAATGCTTTACTGCCAAACAAAAGGAAGCCCTTCGTGAGCCTGTGTTTGACACGTTAGTCTTGACACCACATTGAGCACAGGGGAAGGAACCATGAAGAAGGGAAACACCTCCTCAGGACTCCCTGCAAGCACGTCCTCCTCACCCAGACACGTATAAACATGGCATTATGGAATAAAGTGTTCACAGTTGCTTGGCACGGGGATCCCCGGGGCCTGAAGTTGGTGATAAAAAATGGAAGACTACCCGCTCTTGGCTGTAGCAGTATCTTCAGATCTTTTATTCATGTCGTGGGTGTACAATGTGGATGTGAAATCATTTTTGATCATCTGTACTTAGGGCACTTAGGTGAGAGAGGGGTGGTTGCCAGCCAGGAACAAGGAAGCTGCATATAGAGGACAGCAGGCAAGCTGTCAGCACAACTCCCCACTGGGCTGTCCTTGGCATGCTCAGCCCCTGCTTCCTTATGTAAAAATCTTTAGATAAAAAGGAAAAAGCAGAAGAATTAGCACTGTGATGTTTGTGTATTAACAAATTAACATTATTAAGGGCCGCCTCACGCAAGGTTTCATTGCTTTACAACAGAAACTTTGAAAGATTTCCAAATGAAGAAGATTCTCTATGGCTCATGGATATTTTTTAAGATTTTATTTATTTATTTGACAGAGAGAGCGAGATTACAAGTAGGCAAAGAGGCAGGCAGAGAGAGAGGAGGAAGCAGGCTCCCTGCTGAGCAGGGAGCCAGACCTGGGGCTCAATCCCAGGACCCTGAGATCATGACCTGAGCCAAAGGCAGAGGCTTCAACCCACTGAGCTACCCAGGCCCCTCATGGATATTCCTAAGAAGCTGAGTTCCCAGCCTTCCCTTGGTCATCCCAGAACCAAAAGTGAAAGCCAGCCTCAGCTGTCAGAGCTCAGGCAGGAGGGAAGTAAAGTCCATGCTGTACACTCTTCAAAGTCCCCATGTGGGCTGTAAGATCTAGACCCCAAAAGGCAGAAGATGGTGATCTTCTGAGAATAGTAGTCATCCTGAGCAAGGGAGCACTGCTCTGTGGCTTGGGGATCCACTCTTCCCAGACCACACTCACACACTTGTTGGAGGAGCCTCTGAGTAGGGCGGAGTGGGGCCCACAGCCACCATATGGAAGAAGATCCCAGCAGGTGACATCAGTGACTGCCCCAGGCCACCGGACGAGATGCTCTGACATAGCATCTGCTCTGCCCTCCCTCTGCCAGTCCTCCTCAGAGAGCTTCGGACTCTGGCAGGGGCCTGTTGGACTGACATTACACATAAAGGCTGACTTCCTGCCTGAAATAGAGCCAGCACACATTCTGAAGGGAGATTGAAATACTCTTTTAGAAATACAGCTCCAATCAGGTGGAGAAGGAAACCTCTGCCACCCCTCAGAAGACAACCACGGTATTTAGCAGGACCCTGGAGGGGGGCAGAGCTATGTGCCAACCACCACTCTCTCTATCTGTCCTCATCGAATGTCATGTCAAGGGCCCAGTGGAGGCAGAATGAAAGCAGTGTTTGCACTGTGGTAGTGGTGGACTTTTGGATGAGAAGCTGCATACTCACAGCACTTGGATGAGAAAGGGTTCCACATGAGCCACTCTGAAGGCCAGGTAGGTGAGGACTCACCCTGTTACATACCTACAGGTTCCCATCTCCCCACCAAAGCCAAAAAGACCTCCCCAGGGCAAGGGAAGCATTCCTCTGAAATCCCATGGATGGCGCCCACTACTTGCCTTGGCAAGACTTCCTGAGCCATGTAATGGGATGAAGAGAGGTTCCATGTCCAGCGTCTTAGTCAAGATAGTCAAAAAATGATGTCTTTGATGTCAGGGCCTTTCAAAACGTGATGGAAGTTTTAAAATAACAGTGTATGAAAGAGAAAGACAGAGACAGGAAGAAGAAGGAAGGAGGAAGAAATCAGGCAGGAAGAAAAATGAGGACCACAGGGAAAGGGCACTGACATGCACCCTAGCTCTTACAGTGTTCTAGAACTTTCTAGAGTCCACAGTACACAAGCATGTCACAGAAAAGAGGCTCACCACTGCTTATGCCATGCAGTGCCATGGGAACCCATGAGATCTGGAGGCCGTCCATTCATTGGTAAAGCACTGAGGTATCAAAACTGAATGATTTACAAAGCCAGTGTAATGCCAGCAAAGAGAAATGAACACAGTGAAGGTTTTGCAAAATCATGTTAAAACACCATTTCCAGGGAGGTGGGTGACTCTGAGGAGCACAGGCAGCTTCCAGGAGCTGACAGCATCAGCACCCAAGGTAGACAAGGCAGCTGCTCAGGGACACTCATCCTCCTACCTGGCTCCACACCAGACATGCTGTTGTGCCACCAGGACGGCTGCACCTTGGGCCATGCACAATCACACAGTCAGAAGCTGGATCACAAGCCCAGTGCCACAGGGACCAGCAGCATGGAGGCTTCCCTTCCCTGCACTTTGTTTTACTCATCCATGAAATGGGAGATGCTGCTGCCGGTAATGATGCTAATATAAAAACAGAAATACAGAGACTATAGAAAGAATGCTGACAACTCAATAATAAAAGGACAGAGATCTTTATAGTCATTCACAGAGGAGACTATGTGAAGGACTGAGCAGAACAATAGAAGGTGCTCGCAATCACTTACTATCAGGGGAATACAAATGGAAACCACTATTGCACACCCAGTGGAATGGTGAACATTGAAATGCTGAAGTCACAGCTGGTGAGGATGTGGAGGCCTGGGACCCAATCCTACTGCTGGTAGGAGTGTAAACACTACAACCACTGTGGAAAAATGGTCTGACACTTTCTTATAAATGTAAGCATTGATCCCCATATTTCACACCCAGATTTTTGCCCAAGAGAAGTGGACACCCACAGAAAAATCTGTACAGGATTGCTCCTAGCAGCTTCATATATCATAGCCAAGAACATCCAGCGGGTTGACCTAGAGGCCCTTGAGACTAGAGAAAGACTTACCAGTCAGATCAGCTTGGTTGGAGGAGCTGAGCCCTTCTGTTTCAGAGACAGCAGGATCCCTTCTGAGGCTGCATCAGCAGCACCCATGATCCTGAGACACTGCTTCCTGGAAGCCCTGGACTCAGTCCTTCAGAGCTGGCATTGGCTTCATCCACCTTACACCTTGGTTGATGCCACTTTGGGCCACCCATACTGAGAGTTCTACCTCCTTTCCATTTTTTTTTCCAAGAAGAACCCATGAATCATGGAGAAGGATTCAGCTGCAGTGATCTTAATACCAGACAAATAAACTTTAAGGAAAAAGCTGTCAAGAGTGACAAGAATAACACTGTAAGGATCAGAGGATAGCTAGATCAAGCAAGGTCCTGAAGATTTACTAGCCTGGCTGCTGATAGGAAATAGGGGAGGTTTTTTTCACAGATCCCTGTGTCATCTATAAGGCAGTAATTACTGTTCTCTAGGACAATGGTGAGAATGTAGTACTGTCCCTAAAAGTCCCACCTGGTGAGCCTCTACCTGTCTGTGAAGTATAAGGAAGTATATGGGAGTGTAGGCAGAGGCTAGGGTGCAGGTGCTTCTAATCAACATTGGGGACAATCAGAGACCAGGCTTATAAAACATCCAAGTGGGCCCGGGTAGGGCTGAAATGATGCCATGGCATCAGCCACAGCTCTGCTGCCCTGGTGTAGAGCAGAAATCCCCCTGGGTGGCTGTGGGGACTGTGGAGGGTGGAGGGACAGCAGAGGGTCATGGAGGGCCATGGAAGGCCTTTGCAGCCCCAGCTGCCCACTCCCACTGCCACGGTGGTCTTATCATCTCATCCAGAAGACAGTGCTATTGGCCACACCTCCCTAGGACTCTGAGCCTTTGACACAACATTCCTCATTCTGGAATGAATTTCCCCCAATTTTTATTTTCCAAGAAAGGAGAGCTTTTTTATATTATGGCTGAGGTGAAATAATATTAGTCTATCAGGAGTATACTGGAAAGGACTTGAAAGCATAATTCCATGATGTAAGATCTGCTGACATGTTTCGACCTTTAAGTGTCTCACCTGGAAACAAACAAGTAAAAATTACAGAAGAGAGCTTTAATGATTCCCCTTGCCTCTAACACCTCTCTTGGTAAATCATATGCAAAACCATATGCTGTGAAGTCAGTCTTATTTTCAATGACCATTTAAAGATTGGTGATAACATAAACCTCCTTGGGTGTTTCTATACCCCACCATCAGCTGACTTTTGTTTTAATGGTGGGCTTGCAATGTGGATGGTTTCTGAAACCAGAGGCCCAACATTTGGATGACAGCTTAGATTTCTGGTAGTTACACCAACCAGGATTCTGGAAAATTGAGGACAAAAGGTCACCACTGTCCACCTCACATGTCTCTGTGGTCCTGTTCTCTGCCCTCAGAGGAGACCAGAATGGTTCTTCATTCTCCAAATGCACTGCTGGAGTGCTGACTGAGGGCCATGGGGTGAGGGAGGTGGAGGCAATGAGGAGCTAAGAAATCAGTTCATTTTAAACCTTTCCAGTCATATGGAGTTCTTGCTGCCTAGACTTAATGCCTAAATTAATTACAGCATTACAACCCCAATGAAAATATGCAGGAGATGCTAATGGCACCATTTCAATAAGATTTTTATCAAAATTGTCCAGGGACTCTGGCCCCTTCTCTTCTTCATAGAGAGTCCAGAAGAAGTCAATTTGGCCATGGGTAGGGTAAGCCAAGAAAAGCAGCAGGAAACTTCCTTTTTTTGTCAGGTATTTCATGAATGTTTGGGGGAAGAGGGTAGTAAATAGTCGTGCCTGTACGAGGAAACTGTAAGCAGGAGCTGAGCACTGAGAAAGGAGGTAGGCGTAGGAGAGTCTCACAGACGGGGGTTCAGAAACTGTTTCCTCCCTTTTGGAATAAATCTATGAGAAACTAAAACAACATGAAAGAAACCATAGCATTTCAAAGGCCCTGGAGGATACTTCCATGGATGATGTGATGTTTCTTATTTTCTTCTTGGCCAATAAATTTAATGTCACCTTCAGCACAGAGTAATCTTTCCATCATTTCCAGGGGCTCTTCATGTTCCGTTCTGGTCCTTGTCTCCCTAGGATAATCAGAAGTGATGAATGGGTTGTGTTTAATGTAAATTCAATGTGGTTTGGTAGCCCATGGCAAGTTTACTGCTGCTATAAATATTTGGTGAGTATTCAGGCCTGGAAATTGTCTCCTGCTGATCAAAGATCATCTCTAGGCCAAGAACACACCCTGCTGATTTGAGCAGATGTTGCAGCCCTAAATGCAAATATGGGATTGCTGGCATCTACCTTCCTCCCCAACATCACCCCCTGGCATTCCCCTTGTGCCCAACCCTGAAGTTTCTCAGCCTGATATCAGACCAGCCAAACCTTCCCTCACCTCCAGACTTTCTCACTGGGCCATCTTCTGGAATGCCTTCTCTCCTTCATCACCAGGCTGGTCCTTATGAGAAGGGTGGGACTCAGCTCAGACAACACCTCCTACAGGCAGCCTTTCAACCTCTCCAACCCTGTCTGAGTCACGTGTCCCCACCATTTGCTTCTAGTGGCCTGCACGGGCTCCTGTCAAAGCTCTAACATGCAGTGTGTACTTCTCTGCTCTCACCTGTGGACTACCTGAGATGGGGTGGCTCCCATCTATCTGTTCAGGTGTCCTGCCATCTGCTCCCATGGCTGGTACATGCGTAGGACTTCATTCAGTATTGACTTGGAGAGATGAGTTCTACAGGCAGTTTTATTAATTCTATGTTGTGGAAAAGTAGTGTTATTTTTTTTTCCTTCCTAGCTGAAGAGATCGCCCAAAAGTGTAAAAAAAGAAACCAGTACATTATGACGAAAGTAAAAGCTAAGGTTCAAGTTGTCAATGAGCCTTTGAGTGGGAGAGCTTTCTTCTGCTTTTCACATTTCACCAGGAGGAAATAGGAAGAGAGAGCTAAGTGGTTTACCCTGCACCCGATGCCCTGTTCTGAGTCATGGTTGAGGACTCACATCAACACGCTGTCACCTGGTACTTTCCAGACCCAGCCCTTTTAAGTTCACCAGGCACCCCCCCCCATTCTCTGCCTCATATTCATTTAATTATCAGGGAAACCCACGGACATATGGCACCATTCAGTCATCACACCTGACTAACACACTCTTATGGTAAACAGAAAGAAGAAGAGAATAGAGAAGCCAGCATAAAAATGAATCTCTCCATGCCCGTTCCTCAAAGCCATCCCCAAGGGGGTGTCCTCATATTGTGCATTTATAAACCTGTGCACTGTGCAGTTTGGGTTTACGAATAAAGGAGGACCAACATTCATTGCAACTTGATTTTCCACATAATATAAATACTTTTGGTATAGATACATAGAGATCAGCATCAATGCTTTCAGTGATTCTCCAGTGATCTTGTATGAATGTGCACTGTCTAATTATTTTCCTAAAAATGAGCATACAACTTATTTCAATTTCTCCTTTTGCAAGTACACCCACAAGTGAAATCCCATTGAATCAAAGATCACACATGTGTAAACTTGATAGATACTATAAATTGACCTCCAGGAGTCTGTGCCAATTTTTATCCTCACTAAGATTTAACTGCTATCTTTACCACCTGGGTTCAGGGTTCAGTTTTCATTCATCTGACAGATAAAAATAGAGATCTTACTGCTTTTCAATTTGTATTTCATCAGTTACTACAATGTTAAACATCTTTGCTTTTTTTCACTATTTCCTCTATAAATTGCTAGTTCATACCCTTACCTGTTTTATTGGGCTTTAATGTTTTATTGATTGGCAGACACTCTTTTCATATTACAGCTATTAGCCTGTTGGCCATTAGCTTTATCATCCCATTTCCTCCCAGCAGACTGGTAGGTGGTGGTGTCTACCATACACAGAAGTCCTGGGATCTCTCTGTGGTTGCTGGAAGGATTCTCAGAGAGCATGGGGTCCAGCGTGTACAGCTGACATGGGCAGATTGTTGAACATCACACCATGACCTAGCAGAAAGCAGAAAGCAGTGCTGGTGTCTCAGAGACCCCATCTGAATGAGCATCTCCCACAGAGCAGCCCCAAAGAGCAGCCTGGCTGCATGACTCTGTAGCCTCCTGTGTTTCCCAGACAGGAGGAAAAATGGGCTTCCACCTGCCCCCTCCTGCCAGTGGGAGGCCCTTCAGCACATGGGAAGAAAAGTAGTAAAGCCCACCACTTGTTACACGCTGGGCTCTCTTCATGTTGGTGAATTAGGAACTCACGTGGAATCGGGTGTACTTTCTTCCCACCATGAGATGAGGGCAAAAGAGGAGAAAACTGTGTATGGAAGAGCCCTGTTGTCCTGCCGTAGAACCCTTTGCTTAGCTCACATTTTCTTTCTACACGCACCTCCTACATATGCTTCACGAAACCTCCTACTAAGGCAGTTTCTTATTTCTACTTTTACTTATTCTACTTTCTCTTATCATTCACAGGTTTTGTGGTTTAGCACTTTTCTGACTGGCTTTTCATGCCCAGGTAGTCTTTTAGAGTTTCCTGGCTGGGATTCTGAAGAAAGGAAGTGACACGCATGATAAAGACTAGTTGGATGCCAGTGGGCATTACCCGTTTTCCTAAATGAACAATGTGGTGTCTTCTGGGAGCTACACAGTCTTTCCCCAAGTTCTCCTGCCTCCTGTTAAATACTTTTATTTCTAAATTGGAAAAACATCTTGGTGAAGATGCTAAAGGAATACTTTTTACAGCCTTTATTTTATTATGCATTTAAAAAACCTACATAATTTTGCACAATTACACCAATGTAATTATTCACACACACTTCTTATTCTTTCTTGCAATCTCTTCTCCCTCCATGTTGTGCTCAGGTCCCCACACTAGTTCCCTCACTGGGCATCTATGTTCACAACCTCACATGCCCACAGTGGCCCCTTTATCTTCAGCCATTGGTATGTCCACACCTGTGCACTTTTGCAGCAAATGTACTTACCTGTGTATGGGTTCTATCATTTATTTCAAATTAGATAAGATTTGACACACTTACTGCATCTCAGTGTTTTCTCTGACAATACTTCCCAACACTCTTGAAGTTTCTTACTAAACCCATATTACTCTTTTTAACACCCATGCAGAAATCTTCAGGAAGATATTTGTAGTTCATTCAACTGTCTTCCATCACTGTGCATTTAGTCTTTCTGGGAGGGGGGTACTATGAACAAAGTTTCTGTCAAATGTAGCCTTTGGTGAAAGTTTATATCCCTATTTACTGGTATTAAGACTAAACCAGAAGTAAGATCCTTCCATTATTGAGGCAAACAATTAACTGTTTTTCATCATACATATTTTGAAAGAAATTTTAATGTAGAATTATAAGGGAACCTTGTCTTGGTCAATCCTACAGAGAATTCTCTTCAGAATGTCCCCCTCTACATCTGCCAGGGTTGGTCAACCTTCCCATGAAGGGGAACCTTGAGGCAGGCAGTTCCCTATGGTTTCAGACAGTTCCCTGGGAGCTATCAGCAGCCCATCCTTCCTGCAGTCAAACAGGGGGCATTAGCCTTGAAGAGGGTTTGAGGGGTCAGGACACAACACCCACAGGATCCACCACATAGAGCAGAGGTGCCAGATATATTGCCAATAGGCCAGTGAATGAAGAGAGAGCAACAAAACGCACTATGCATGTGTGTATTTCATATGATAACTTAAAATTCCTTCCACCCAGAGCAACATTTTCCTCAGAACCCTTTCTCTGTCCCTTGCCCCTTTCCCTTATTTGAACAATCTCTCCCCAGCAAAAAGAAGGATGTTGGAGAGATGTGAGGGAAAGTGGACTTGCAATGACATTCCCTCAATTCAGAGATGTGTGTCCTCAGGTCCCATCTGGCCATCAGATCTTCTTCAGAAGCCTCTTGCTAACCTGGAAAAACCCAGAAAAATGTGGGCTCCCCTAGCCTCCTGTCACAGGGGAGAGCTTTCTCGAGTGTTGATATCCCTTGATGTGATACATACCAAGTCATTAAAGTCCTAAATTCCAAATCAAGAAAAGGAGAAGGTAGATGTTCCTGAAACAAAACAAACAGCAAAGAGCAAAACAGATGCTTCCCCAACAAGCACCGTCCAAGGATCCAGCTCCAGAGGCAATAGGTCTCACCAGGAGGAGGGGCTGCAGGAACAGAGATAAGGGCAGATGGGCTGCATTCTCTACCAACCTGGTTTACCATGTAGTTCCTCTATCCTGTTCCCCAGAAAACCTCTCCAGAGTTCCTGTGGACTCTGTGTAGTCAGAACTCCCCTGACACAATCTGTCATGGAAACATCTCAGACCCTGCTGAGGCGCTGTGGGGTTAAATGCTTTGACAAACTCACAGCTGGTTAATGGCCAGGCCAGGACTCCTACCTGCCTGCCCAGTGTCAGAAAGAGTGCTCCCTCCAGACATCACGTCCCCTAACCTCACAAGGATCACAAAACATTAAGGCAAACAGGTCCTCTAAGCAAAGAAGAAGAAAAGCCACCAGTACAGCCCAGCATTGCCACCTCGTATTGATGCTGAGCCCCTCAGGGACAGTATAGGCTGAAAGGTACAGATGGTGACAGAGAACCCAGACACAGCCAGGACAAGAAAGCCAGCTCCCATAGAAAGCAGGTTAGATTGGCCATGCTGGCCAACTTGGTGGAAATGGGGTCATAGTTCACCCAGTGAAAGGCTGAGTGAAGCCTGGACTCATGGAAGCCTGAATTAGCCCCTGGCATACCACCACATGCCAGGAGAAGCAGGGCTTCCAGGGACAGAGACTCTCTGAGCCTCAGAAGGTGACTGCACCTGACCTCACAGGACACAGGAGTGGAAGCCAATTGCCAAGGATTTGTCAAAGGCCCTTTGGCATTGTGTTGCCATGACAACACACCCCTCCCCTCCCACCTTGGGAAAAGCAGGAGCTGCGAGGAAAGGAATAGGTACCCAGTGTGGTGAAGAAGATCCAGGAAGCTGCAGAGCATGTCCCCACCCCGGCACACAAGGTGAGGTCATCCCCCAGAGCACAGGGACCAGTCCACCAGCTCTCATCTTTCTGTTCCAGATGCAAAAAGGGATTTCTTATAAGAACAGACAATAACTGATGCATGTGCAAATTTTATTGAGAACAGCAATGTGTTGGAAGATAAAAATAGAATTGGTGTGTTTTTTAAATGTGGCCCTGGATGAATATCTATGGCTATGATTGCTACTGAAAACCATCCAACCAACCACAGAAAAGGGCAGGGCAGTTGTAGTAAATGTAACCAGAGCCCTGGGCTCCCCATAACTCTTAGCTCTGGGCTGTGATCCTTTCCTTTTCCAAGTGCACAGAGTGAACATACTGTGTTATTTATGAAATATGCTCCCAGTGGCCCAAAAATGCCCAGGATCAAAGGACAGGCTCTTAGGCCTTGCACTGAATCAGCAGGCCACCAGGGCCTAGAAAACCACCTGCTCTCCTCACACTCCTTCTCTTTCCAGGGGTGGTGTAGGAAGATGAACAGGGGGCCCAGGAAGTGGAGGTGAGGAATGTGTGGTCCTCACAGCAAGAGTGACAGCGATGCTCACATGATGATAACAGAGCCACCCACCACCCTCTGAAATGTGGAGACAGGAGAGGTTGGTACAGAGCAGCACAAAAGGCTTGTCTTTGTGAGGTGAGCAGTGGCCAAGGAGAGTGTGACCAGGTTTAGGAGAGGGCAGTCTGATGGCAAGCAAGGGACCCGCATCCCCAGGGGAGGCTTGCCCCAGGATCCAGGCAGGCACTGTACATCAGGGTCAGAAGAGTGCAGTCAGATCAGAGGCACATACAGCTGGGCTCTGGGCTCTGTGCCGTGTCCCAGCATCCTCAGGGCTGGAGAAATGTTTGGGGTCACTGCATTTGAACTTCCCCCACCCCGAGGACCCACACTACCACCTCTCAGCCGCACACACTCAGAGATTAATTGAGTGGTGGATCTAAGGTTGTCTACAGAAAATGGCCCCTGAATATCAATTTTGGCTTTCTGTTTACCACAACTGAAATCTTGGATGGTGCATTAACTATGAAAAAATGGGGAAAACTGTAAAACAACTTGTTTAAGAATTTAGCCTGTTCCTTCCAGCCTCTTCTTCTATCCATTATTATATATATATATATATATATATATATATATATATATATATATATATATATATAAGTATAAGTCTAAAAATCTATTTT